>CAJDSM010079393.1:70-13671 GCA_903981925.1 Ostrea lurida
TTATTATAATCATTATAACTGATCTGTGACGCCTCATCCTGATGGTGGTAAAGATACGGGGAATATGACATTCAAATCAAAAGCAAGTAATCATCATCGAATTACATGTACATGTACATGCACGATTTCTACATGTCCCTATAATAAATTAAAGAAGAGCCCTACCTTTGCCGACCCGCAACCAGCAAACAGAGAGCCAACGCACGGCAATACGAACACCTATCATGGTTGAATGGCGAAAAAAAGAAGCCACTCTCTTATATATGACATCTCACCATTAATGCTAGTAACATTTGTAACATTAAGTCATGAAACGTAGGCTGCTTATGGATTTATTTTACCAAAATAATTTAATTTGGTGGCATAGGTACGGTGACGAATGCAAAATATAATCAGAACATGAAGTTAATGCACGTGCGCACAACTCAATTTGGACACAGTTCACTCGCAACTTTTCTATAAACCAGTGAGGTAACGGATTCAGTTGATCAATGTCAAAATCCTATACAAGGAATAAAACCCAAAATTTTTTTTTTTTATGAAGACAAAACATGACCCCTGGTTACCAGAATGTGGACAGTAGCTAAAAGAAATAAGTAGATGTCGTGACGGTCACTTGCGCTTATGATATCCGTGTTAACAAGAATTTCTATCATCTAAACTGATTTTCCGGTCTTAATTCTTCTATGCACCGAGTTTCACTTGTATGTACAGGGGTTCGTGTTTCTACTGTTAACCTTTACCTTGTACTCTTACTAGAGTTAAGAATCTATTGTGCTCGTTATGTCCACTGTTGCCATGTATATATATTATTACGGAAATGTCCTGAATACGTCACAGAAAGAAATCAACTTGAAACGGGCGGTAAAGGATAACATTTCCAGAGAGACAGCGTGTGTACTGTATTTTTTAGATGCAATCTCATCAGAAGTTGGCGTGTGTTCTGTTCCCACAGTTTTGGCCCAAATAGTCTATATCTGTCGAAAACCAAATATGATGATTACTTTCATTAGAAAATTAATTTTATGAATAGGTTTCCCGTATAGTGGCAGGGATTTTACACTTTTACAAAGTTACGATGATCAGAATAAAGGGTTAATTGTTTGGTATTGAACTAATAATATTTAGTGTGAAAGGGGAGAAACAAGCATAAATCAATCTCAATGAATAATCGGAACACACTTATTAAGATATATGACAACATGGACCACTGATTACACCAAGAGGTGAGAACAGTTTCTGCTTATCCAGGACGGAGGGTAAATCAATTTGGCCTCGCGTCACCCGACATCACCTCGCTGCGACTTTCCACCACTTTGGTTCGTCTCGCATCACAGACTTGTTTCGGCTTTTCGCATATACCGCGTTGACCCTTCCTCGCACCAACTAACGACTACGCACGCTTTAAAATCGATGTGCCCGCCGCTGTAACTGTCTTCAAGTTCGCAGCCTTACTGAAAACAGCCTTGATGGGATGAACAAAACCGGGGTCTATACACTATCTGCCGACATCTATCCCGCCAAAACAGAGTCTTCCACGAAATCAACAGTCCAGACACGCTCAAGATCCGCGTGTGGCCGTTAAAACCTCCCCGATCGACGTCTATGCCCATCGGAAACTAGTGTGCCAGTTCGGATTCGGGATCAATACCACCTGAAGTCGAGACACAACCCTTATGCATCTAACTAGAGGGGAATAAATCAGTCCGCACTGATCGCGATATGGCCAATGCTGCATGTTATGTATGGCCTTATTGATCTCGTCTTGATCTGGCTCTAAAGAGAAAACAGAGCCGTGGTTTTTCTAACCCTTTATGTCGGCTGTCCGTGAGAATCTCCTCGAACGCGTCTTGTCAAACCACGACACAGGAGACACTTAAAACATGACAAAAAATTAAGTATTACGATAAAGTTTTTAAAGCCATTTTCGTGTTTAAACGTTATTCTATATTTACATTATAAAATCTCAAAAAAAAAAGAACTTTGAGTAATGTACTCAAAATTAACGGAACGTTCTTTTATACGTCTTGATTAGGGTGCCAACAATACGTTATCATGAGTGACAAGAACCCTACCCTACGAATAAGGCTCGTGATACAAGCAGGTTATTTAGTGATATTATTATAGTTTCTTATGTCACCGTTACTTGAATTGAGTAATAGGTGCTGTGCAAAAGTTCATCCTCTTAATCTCTCTCCTGACCGTTTGCTTCACTCCCTCCTTCCGCCGTTCTTGTGGTTGATTGAAGAGGGTACCAGAATTAAATATGCTAAAAGCAATATTCAAGTAACTTAAGAAACTAGGATAATAAAAATCACCTTAAAACCTGTGGAATTATTAATTTATTTGACCCTGTCTTTCTTACTCACCTGATAACTATGGACATGAGATAAAGAGAGTTCCTCATCTTATAACAATCACGTTTCTTTTTTGATTAATAAAATTAAAGCTTTAAATTATGATATACATTTCTGTCTTCAAACTAAGTTAACAATAAAACTTTGTTTTTCTTTTAGAATAGACAAGTATTAATCCTATACTATTTATCGAGCAAGTATAACAGGGGTTTGGTGGCAACTTTCAGATGGAACCTGTTGAAATATTATTTAATGGTTGAACACCCTGGAAATGCGAATCAATCTCATGCGATGTTAGCAACATACGCAACAAATGCGTTGGTAATTCATTAAGGACACGTGATTGTGGAACAACAACAAACCATTAGTTCGGGCAGCACTTACTTATTTTACTATTATATTATGAAGAAGTAAAACTAGTTACTGGAGATAAAAACAAAAAAACGTAAATTAGCCGATCCTATCGACCTTATTGAAATTTTCACTGTTAGACTCCCACTGTCCTATCATATAAAATCTATCTATATCCCTACGAACTCGAGAGATAAAGGAACAACGACCAATGAATCTGGCATATCTGCTTCATACAAGAGTCTCTCCTAGTATTTTCGTACTTTGCAATCCGTATGAAACTTTCCCTTTTAAGTAGTAATTTTTATTAGCGCCACTATCACCTGCCTGAAATAGTGGTAAATTGATCTCTCAGTGGTTCATTATACGCCAACACCAAAACATATTTGCTATCTAGAGCGCTCTTGGTCGATAAAGATTCGTGAGGCAAGCCCAAAAATATATACCTATATTAATATTAAGGGTTAGACGTTATATAGTATGTTTGGTTCCATCTACGTTCAAATACATAATAATACTCCCATTTACATCACTCTAAATGTGGAATTATAAACACCTGGGTGGGGTTGAATCCCACGATAATTTTAGTTTTCGGCGACCGAATATCCCTCTTTTTATGTGTAATAATTATAAGTATGATACTGATTTTTACTGTTAAATTAGAAACGTGGACCCGATGGTGACCGTTGGAAGCACGGCAAAAATAATATTAATGAACACCCTATGAATTGTTTAATGCGTTTTTAATACAGTTCATTTTTGTATTGTTTGTAAAAACTACTGCGTAAGGATTTAGATGATATTTATACCTTATCGGTGTTTCCAAAAATATATCAATATCAAATCTGCAAAATTGAACGTCATGTTGTTAATTTTAATAGCGAGAAATCGAAGTTTTGGATTCTATTTAGACAGTGTCGTTCATTGTTCGAAACCACAAAATGACTTTTCGGAAAAGGTGCGAGCAGAGAGCAGCGATAAAATTTTGTATAGATATCGGAAAAAACACCCAAAGAGAACCTTCAATAGAATTCATGTCTCCGTTCATTCCTCAGTCGGGAAAACAAATTGTTAAATATTAGCAGTCTTCAATTAAGTTGCATAATTAAATGTCAGTATTATATAAAAAAATATAAAGCATCTTGACAACTCTTAGTAAGTTAATTGCGTAGGTTCTATACCTTACAAAAAAGACAGAAGAATGAAAACATTGCAAAGTTAGCAAAGGCAAAAATGAATACACATCTATTCTTGAGAGCAGATGTGACAAAAAGTTGATGACATGCAAAAAATCCATTCGGGATAGCTTCGTGACCTATCCACAACGTGGGTCAACATTGGAAGTGAACCGGCGCTGAGACCAATTAACTTACTAACAGTATCGAACGTTTGCTGAGAAATGCGGAATTTCAAAGATTTCGTGGTTCTCCCAATGGGATTAATTTATTTGCTATTCCCCCAATAAGATTCTTCCACAGAAATTATAAATAACAAATTAACGTCACGCAATCGAAATTTCCAGTACTACATGAGTGTTAACCACCACACTTTTATCACTGTTAAAGCGACATAAGGAAATGTTGCGCTTAAATAATAATAGTCGTGTTGAGTTTAAATGGGACTACGTTGAGGAAAAGTTAATGTCTTCAGCGTTTTGACATGGTTGTGATAAGTAAAGGGTGGTTTTTCCTATGTTTTATTTTACCGTCTGGCTCCAGGGGAGTATGGATATTTAATGGTTTACCCTTTTGTTGTATTTTTTTTTTTTTTTTTTTTTTTTTTTTTTGAGTTTATTCAGAAGATGAAAAAATAGATATTATAACTAAAAACTGTTGGCCCTTTAATTGAGGGGCCGGGTTGTTAATGTCCTAATGCATAAATTATAAGGAATTGTGAAACAAATCTAAATGAAAATTTACGAAAAAAAATGTAAAGTTTCATTAAATTTTATAATCAAGTTTGCAGTCAGTTTTATCAAGTGATTGTCCTACGAACAATCGTTACGGAGCAAAACCCTCGTATGGGTGTATTATGAAGGATTTTTTTTAAAGCGAGATGCCAACTATCGAGAATACCAAAAAAAAGTATGTTGCCAGGGTTATAAAGGGAATCTTGTTTAAAGTCATTTTTTCATTTTTCCGCAAATTTTCTTACGATCGCCTGTAATGATTGTTTACCGATGTGCAATTCTCATTACGTTTCATATATGATTTGCTCTGGTTTGTTCATTACCCTTTGTTATATTAGACTTGTCTATATTCATTAACTAGATTTGAAACGTAAAGAGTATTAATCCCGTTACTTTATTTAGGATTTCACGCGCGGATGTGACCGGTCGTAAGAGGGATGACTTTTACTCCCATCGGCATAATAATCCTGCTTCGACAAATTTTGTTAGGAGTTCGTCGTTGCCCTACACTAGACTTTGTATAATATTTTTATTAGGTTATGTAACGTTTAAACACGATGTTAACTTTCGTCCAGTTTGTATGTTTGTCCTGGGTTTGAAAAGACCGTATCGTCCAGATTTCGAGGGTTTTCCGAAATCTCACGTCTTCCGGTCACGCAGGACAAAAGAGAAACACTACCTACTCAGCCATTTGCCGGCATCGGTGAATTTTCCAAGTTAATCATGGTTGTTGGTTTCGTTCAGCCGTAAAATGGCACATCAGCTGTTTGGCCGAGCTGCCATTCACGTGTAAATGTTTGTTTTATTTTTCGCGATTACAATATGCTGTTTTTCTGATGGTGGGCTCCCGCTACTAAGGCTGCAAGGGACAATTCTTTCAAGCCGAATAGTTTGAATTGGTGAACTGATGTCAGTATTGGTTAATGGCGAGATTAGCCGAAACAATAACCCTCTGACTTGTTGGAACGAAATGCAAGGATGTAGGACTCGCGGCGGGTGTGTCCGGTCGAACAGAAGATGTTACTCCTTCTCTAAGAAACTGATCTCACCGTCTGGTGCCGTATATTCAATGTGTCATGATTGCTCATATCCTATGTGGTTCCGAATTAAAAATTCATGAGGATTGATTTATGCTTGTTTATCTCCACCTTTCTAAACACTATTAGTCCAATACCGACACAATTAAAAACACCTCTATTTGATACAGTCGTAACTAATCTTGTAAGTGATAAAATCCCCTGCCAAACTATTATACGGGGAAACCTATTTCATAAGAATTAACCTTATTCTATGAAAAGTTACTATCATATTTGCGTTTTCCGACAGGATATAGACTATGGTTTGGCCCAGAAGAAACATCGTGGACAGAACACACGCCACTTCTGATGAGATGCATCTAAACTACAGTACGACACGCCTGTCTCTCTGGAAAATGATTATTATCTTTACGCGCGAATGAAATTTTCAAGTTTGATTTCAAATTTCATGTGACGATATTTCAGACAATTTCCTGTAAGTATTATACATTCGTGCAACAGTGGAACATAACGAGCAGCATAAGATCTCTTAACTCTAGTAAAGAGCTACGAAGGTTAAAGTTAACAGTAGACAACACAGAACCCTCCAAAATGACTTTATCCACAGTGAAACTCTGGTGCACTAGGAGAAAATAAGAAACCCGGAAAAAATCAGTTTAGATGATTAGAAATTCTTGTTAAAACGATATCATAACGCGCAAGTGACCCGTCTAACGAACATTTGTATACTTTTTCTCTTAAGATACCCTGCCACAAATTAAATTCTGTAAAAAACCAGGGTTCAAATGTTTTTGTCCTTCACTAATGATTAAAATGTATTCCCTGTGTATTTAGGAATTATTTGACACCTTAAGATCACTGATCGTTTAACCTTCACTGGTTCTTTATAGAAAAGTTGCGAGGAACTGTGTCCAAATTGAGTTGTGCGCACGATGGCATAACACCTTCATGTTCTTGATTATTTTGCATTCGTACACGTACGCTATTGCAAACAATTTAAGATTATTTTTTGTAAAAAATAATCCATTAAGCAAGCCTACGTTTTACATTGACCTATTTAATGGTCCTACAAATGATTATAATCTAAGCATTAATGGTTGAAAGATGGTGCATCATATATAAAGAGAGATGGTCTTCTTTTTTTCCGCATCCATAACCATGATTGAGGTTGTTCTCCATTTGCCGTGCCGTTGCTCCTTCTGGTGCTGGTGCGGGTTCGCGGCGCAGGTAGGTCTCTTTCAGATTTATAAATATAGGGGGGACCATTTGCCGTGTAGGGGGGAATACTTTTTTTCGTGCAGTGACATGTACATGTAAATTCCGATGATGACTTACCTTGCTATTTGATTTTGAAAAGCTGTCTATTCGGCCGTTATCTACCATGCCATCAGGATGAGGTCACAGATCAGTTATAATGATATATATATGTAGGTGCGTTAATGGATGTTTTAACACGTGCTGTTTAAAATTAAATTAGGGCAGAAACATATCTTTTATAAATAGTATCACAGTATTAATCGTTTCTAAACAAAAACTATAAGTTTGTTATATTTTTTAACAGCGTAAAAATGTTTTAAGAATTGTTTTCATCCATTCGCAGTTTCAAAAAGTGGTCGGTATCATCTGCAACAACGGACTGTTTTGAAAAAATAGTGATCTACTTTATATCTTATTTTTTATTGGTTTTATTTCTATACTGTTTATGAAAGTATGCAGGGATAAGCAAACATTAGATAATTCTGTTTTAATAATTAAATTTTATTGCGACCAGGAATTGACAGGGACTCTAAACGAGACCACGCAGCATACAATATTATCGCAATTATAACCTATTAATAAATAACAAATGAGGATTAAAATTATACAGCAGGGTTCTGTTGTGATGACGGCCTCGCCATGTAGTGTAGATTCAAGTTGTTTAACTGATTTGAAAGCAGGTTGGGGTCACCATTGATTAGGACTTCGTTTATGTCGCCTCCTGCATTAGTCAGATTCTGACACTATAGGGATCACTTATGAGTTCGTTCTTGCGGCGTTGTATAGCGGGATCGGCGTACACCAAACAATTCTGTGAATTTTTCCACCACAACCAAGCTCTGATATATTGGCACAAGCATTATTATGGAGAAGAACCTAGTATAAGCGTAACTTAGTTCCAATCGTGCCGTCATGTCCAACTTCTCTGTTTGACGCAACTTGATATTTTGAACACTCACCAAATTTGTCAAAAATAATTTCTGTCACTCTTTCTCTGGAAACCGCATGGGCAATTTTCTGATATCCTGGCCACCAGACCATCAGTATGAGAACTAAATGGTGTTGTAACGCAGTTTGAAACTGCCACATGTTAATTCTGTTTGACGGCAACATAAAATATTTTGAATAGCCAAGGTTTGTCACCAAAAATGCTGAGGGACTGACAATCTTAAAATTAAATAGGTTTCTTTTCCTTAACAAATGGCATTCTCATAATAAAATCTCATCTTTTCATCTAATTCGATTCATATTTAAATATGCACAGACATTCTCATAAACTTTGAACAGAACTAAATATATCATATCCTTTTCCAGCCATGATGATACTTTAAATGATGAAGAATATCTCTATTTCTTAAGAAACAAAAGTAGGGCAGGCGACATATGCCGTTCCCTGGAAGTCTTACTACTAAGTTTGTTTTACGATTAATACAAGGATTATTTTTCTAAACCCGAGCAAGCTGAGTATTCATGAATCTTTTGATAAAATCTTTCCAAACAGGAACATGTGGGTAAACGAGATCTAGTTTTAAAGTCAAGGGCTCCGGAGTGTAGGACAGGTTGCAAGGGGAGTCAAAATCCATTTGACCTAATGGGTCCAATAGTCTTCTTAGGAACAGAGAGCCTGAAATTACATATTGCAGTTGATCACTGTTCCTTTCTTTTGCCTTATATAATCGTTGGAGCGAATAATATTATCATATTTCATTGATTACCCACAATTGGAGCCCACGGAAATTTAGTGAAAAAAACGCTATTAAGTATACAAACCAGTCGAAATCTCCATCCGTTACGTCACATTGAATGCCAGTCGCTGATTCTTTCCGCTTCAGTTAGAAACATTTTTCAGCACGGGTCTCCTTTTATAGAAAGATTCCGTATTTGAAATTCTTATTTACTTGAGTTTGACTTTACAGTCCATCTTTATTTGTGTTAAAATCATGCGATAATATAATGATAAAACGTATTCAAGAATCGAAAAGTAATGAGGTCAACAAAGATATTGGAACCAAGGTAATATATTCTTTAGAGTAATGAATTCTAGCGGATAAATTTACCCACCCATTATGCATGGCATGTTCAATTGTTTATCCGGAAATTGACATAAAAACAGACTGATGAAATTTGCATTTCCCATTGATAATATAAATATAGAACTTGCTCAAAAAGTTATCCATCCAAACATACGAATCTTGAAAATACCAAAAGTAATAGGAAGGGAAAACCCTCTGGAGGTGAATGGATATCATGAAAAATGTCAAAAGGAATTAATATTCTCTCGTGCATGGGTTTGAATAGTTTTGATAAGTCAGTTCTCATGTTAAAGTAGACCAAAGTGATTTAACTGAAATACCCATCCCTGCTCATGGACCAATTTGGTAAGAATTACATGAATTCTCTTGAATAGACCATCCTATCCTCGGACATCAGAAAAGTTAAATGTCGCACTTGAACACTATCGATACAGTTTAGCCGGTAGTTTGTTTTAAATGCATACCCTACAGCTCATTTTTCATCATATTGAAACTATATAAAATATAGTATGTGAAGAATAATTGAATAAAAGTAATATCGATTCCAACTATTTTTAAAAACAATCTGAATGCATGAATTACACATGTAGCTCTCAACTTGCTATGAAGATCAACCAGTATTTCCAAAAGTTTACATGCTGACTGGGAATCTTTACCATCCACGTTGACCGGTAGAATGAACAGCAAGGAATAAGTGTTTTGTAGAACCCAAATAAACCTCTTAAAAGGGTCCACACTCGGCTTTCAAGATTTTGGGAATATTCCCTTTGCCTCTACAATAATCTTTCTTATAATATAAAATATTGTATCATGATTCAAACAAAAACCCTTTCAATGTCCTTTTATTTCTAAAGTCTGCTTAATAGCCCTTCGTGCGGTTTCATCGGCTCTTGTTTATCAACGGTCATATACTGATCACCCCCCCCCCCCCCGTAGATTATATTTTGGCCACTATGAGTTACATCTTTCTACTCTAGCCTCTTTCGCCCAATAATCTGTTAAGGGGAACTCCATTGTAAGGATCGACATGCTTGAAATGTGTACTTCTAAGGGCGCATGCGTTATAACACGTCCGAACGAGGGCGGGACTTTTTATTTTGCATGAGCCTTCTCAACGTCTATTATTTTTTTTTTTTTAAAAAACGAATTTTCAACTTTTAGAAATGTGTAATTTTCTGCAGAGTCCATACCATTCAATCTATGCAACAATTAAAAATTGAGAAAAAGCTCTGGGGAAATGTCATTATTACAAAAAGGCGGTAAGTAACATAACGTGTCAAACGTAATCATTCAATCAAAACAAATGTACATAAAATTGAAAGGGTAGGGCAACACGGCACCTTCCGATAAAAGCGAAAAAGGTAGGATTTCAGATGCCAAATAGGAATGTGAATTTTGTGCTGCTAAAATTAAGCGCAACTTTTAGGTCGTCATTAAAACAATCGGTCACTCTAGTGTTCCAAAACGTCGAACCTTTACTTATGGGATCGATGTTTCAGACAATAGCCCAAAACTGTGGAATGCCCTTTCCAAAAACATTATAGGGACTGATAAAATAGAACATTGTGTGCTATTCTTAGGAATCACTGAAAAACACATTTTATTCCAATCAAAGCTTTTTCAGGAACTTAAATTTCAGATATTAATAAGATTATTTAGTCTGTCAATTACTGTTAGCGTTTTAATCTTTCTATTAACTAATCGGTACAATTTTTATTTATATCGTTTTTTAATGTTTTAATGTATTTATAATCGAAAAAGTACTTATGTGTGCGTGAGTATACCCCATTACCATTTCAATATGCTTTGAAAACTGATGTTTATTCTTATTTTTATTTAGCGTATTTATTTGTATCTTTGTTTTTCAACGGAAAAAAAAATCATCGATCGAATAGTAATGCTTTATTTTTGGTGATTTATTATTGGTATTATAGAAATATTATCGATTATTATATATGCATTGTAAAGCACCTTTGAGCGTACATGTTGTATGAAAAGAGTGCTAGACAAATATTGGGTATTTATATTTATTTAATTTAAAATTGAGCTGTGGTGTCTTTTTAAATAATTATGATTTCTCCTCTTCTTTTTTTGACCCGTGGGGATCCGGGTTAGAATAGGTCCCCAGGCATCCCCTTGCGTGTCGTAAGAGGCGACTGAATGGGGCGGGTCATTCGGATGAGACCGGAAAAACCAGGTCCCGTTACACAGAACAGTGTGGCACGAAAAAGATCCCCTCCCTTGGCTCCAAAGGCCCTGAAAGTGCCGAGCACAGGCCTAAATTGCTAGTCCCATTCACCGTCGGCAAAATATGGTGACGTCTCATAATTTAGTGAAATATTCTCGAGTGGGACGGTGAACAATAAATGAGATTCAGGATCAAAATCTCTCTTCTTTTTCCAGTTGCCCATTGCCAAGGATTTGAAGATAAAAGAAACATGCATCTCGTTTATACTAAACGCAACAAAATCATAAGAATTTCAAAAGTACTCAGACACAATTTATACATCTTGCGATTATAAATCATTTGATATATTCCTGACGAAACTCGAAATAAAAGACAAACACTAGAATGCTTGACAGTATTCTGTCTTCATTTATCTGGAAATTTTATTAAAATTGGACTATTAATTTGGCAAAACTGATAACTACATTATATTGATTAAACGTGATTACTTTGACTTTTGCAATTAGTCAAACTTTCCTTTTCTATGCTCAAAGCGGGTGTGACCGGTCAGCAGAGGATGCTTTTACTTCCTCCATGGCCACCTGATCCTGACCTTCGCTTTTGTCGGAGGTCCGTGGTTGCCTACATTTTCGATTTTGTATATGTGTTGGATTGTGATTGCGTTTTGACGCCCGGTGTTAGCTTCGCCCTTTTTGTATGAGCAATGATACACACTATAACCTGCTTATGGTGGTATGTCTCTCAGTAGATTCGATTACGGCAAGGGCACCCTGATGGAGAGGTCTTTTTAAAGCGAGGCCAACTACTTAACCAAAAAGTTGATGTTGCAGGGTTAACGAATCTCGTTTAAAAGTCATTCATTTCGCAAATTCTACCGGGGGTCCCCCGCTTCAATTTGGAACCCGTTTTGGGTGTATTTTTCCGGGGGAATGACAAATTAACACTAAGTCTAATGTTTGACTGATTTGTTCATACCCTTTTGCTAGACTGTCATTTTTGTACTAGAAATATTGACGACCGGTAACCCCGTTAACTATGTTCGACTACGGGACTCACAGGCGATTGTAGACCGGTCAGCAGAGGATGCTGTACTCCTTCCATGGCTCACCATGTATTACTATGCCTTTGCTTTTTGTCGTGAGGTTCGTGTTGCCCTACATTCGATTTTGTATAATATGTTTTTAATGGGCACTTAATGAGGGACTATGATTACGATTAACGCATTGTTTACGTCGCCATTTTATATTTCGAACCTTGAGGGACGAAATACGAAAATAGGAAATCTTATAATGGATAAATTCCATGTCACGCCAAAGTACTGAAACGATTTCAATAATCTAGAGTATGTATTTTATACATTAAAAACCAAGTTGAAATTTTACATGCATCAGGTGGGATGTTGTTCTGTGCATGATATTGACTATCGCCCACTCAATCAAATTGTGGACGGCACAAGGAATACTTTAGTTCATCATATCTTACATTGTTTGCGATTACAAATTATCACTAAGTCATATGTTGACTGATTTGTTTCATACCCTTTGTTAGACTGTCATTTTCATACTAGATTTGACGACGGGTAACCCTGTTTACTTTGTTTCGACTACAGGCTCACTGCGGGTGTGACCCGTCAGGACAGGAGGCGTGCTCCTCCATGGCGACCGATCTTGGCTTCGCTTTTGCCGAACGTCCGTCTTGCCCTACACTCGATTTTTCCGTGCTTTTGGACTATGATTACGTTTGATACTTTGTTACTTCGCCATTTTATATCTGACAAAGTTTTGTGTATTCAAAACTGAAAATTGACAAAAATATCACTTGAGGAGGGTGTCAATACGACCTGACATTTGGGTAGAATGCTGTCTGATGGGACTTTTACTATTGTTATACCGTTCTTTATACACAGATTTTGACGGTCTATTTTACTACGAATAATTCCATTTACCTCATTGAGATAAACGACTCACGGCAGGGGATGCTTACTCCTCCCGGCACCTCACCTCTGGTATATCTGTTGAGTTTTACTAAACTCAACTCGTGGATCTTTCTAAATCTGTGTACTAGGCAAAGGAAAAGAAGTCAGGATTTATAAAAATGCATTGGGTTTACTAAACAATAATTATGTTTCTGTGCTATCAAAACATCTGGACAGATCATATGTCGCTTCTGATAAGATGTATCTCAAAATACATGCACGATCCTCCCATTTCTCTGGAAAAATTCTCTATCCTTTTAATTTACGTGTCCAGATAAATTTCAAATTGACTTACAGACGATTTCAGTAACATATACATGGTACATGTATATATATGGTCAATGAAACAGCGAACATAACGAATAGCAATCAATCTCTAAACTCGAGTAAAGAATACAAGGTAAAACACGGACACCTGGACACACCACAGGTGAAATTAGGTGCCGAGAAGTAAGCAGTCCCTGTTGTCGTGAACACTGTATCTTGACCAGGTA
>CAJDSM010079397.1:3949-15024 GCA_903981925.1 Ostrea lurida
AGAAAAGAAGTATGGGAGAGTTGGGATCTTACAGGACGACACGCTGTCGGACTGATGAGTGTCCCTCAAATGCTGAGTTGGCAATCATAGTTATTAATTCAGCGTGCCAGTGGGCCATGTTCGTGGGGGTAACCATATGTTTGCTGGTTCGGTGGGGACGTAATTTTGGGTAATTAATAAATAATGGCACAACGGCATAAAATTTATAAAGATTAAAATGGGGCAATGAAATCATACATGCTTTCGATGGGGCAGGATATAATTGGTATCGATTTCTTACGAATGGGTATGAACACCCAGCATCACAAACATTCCGTCTTCCACATGAGACACTAGAAATGTTTATACGTTTAGAGCTTGCACCCCAGTCAGCATCTCATATGCAAATGAGACATTAGTGATTCTCTGACACTTAGTATCGCTCGAGTTCTCACTCCTCTCTTTGTACCTGTGTTGGGTTATCGAAATTTAGCGGTCAAATGGGGCTATGTTTTTTCCAAATAAAACCTAAAAACTGAGGCCTACCCCCTTGTCATCAGCAAGCCACTGAAAGAGATAAAGATTTCCTCTTTGCTGCAACAGACAGTAAGCGCAACATCAAGCCTAAATTTTTGCAATCTTTTACTGGCAGATGGTGATGTTCAAATGAAAATTCATGTGCAAGCCAATCAAACATCCCATTCAAGCAAAGTGGCTAGAATCTGTTTCCTATGCATGATGCTATAGGGTACCCTAACTGTGCGTTAGTTGACTTTGTTCATACGAAACACCAAGCAGATGCACATGAACCTTGCACGTAATACAGGTATTTCAGATCCATTTGAAAAAACCAGACTTTTCTACTGTTGCGAGTCTAGGGACGCCCATTTTTTCAAAGAATTCAGCCATTACCATTCACTATACTGTCGCATATTTTGGCGCACCTTGTGCCACCCGGGCATACTAAAGTGGAGGAAGTCAAATATCTATGCTAAACTACTGCATTGTATAGTAAAACTTGGTAAACATTCCTTGGGTAACATGCCAAAATATTACTCACTGAATCTAATAAAGCAGCTCTTAAATAAAAAATGACCAGTCGGTGAACTCTAAAATAATCCCAGTAATAAGTACTAATTTACTAGATATACAAACCAGAATTCAGATTTAATTAAAGGAACTTCCCTTAATTGGCTAAATAAGTTGCAAAATAGGTTTCCAAAACTGTGTTAAATGATGTACCTATAGGCAAAGTAACTACATCAAACTGCTATGCTGGACATTTACAAGGGTTATGGAATATATAGAAATTTCTGGAATTATAGAAATTTCTGGAATGTATGGCAAACATTAGACTCGCTTCCAATCCGTTGATAACATTATATATCTATGCTTGATTAATACAAATGTGGGATTTAAGCTAAATGCAAATTTACCTCTAGCAACCACAAAAGATGTTACGTTAGATGTAAGAAATCATATATATCATTTTATATCTGTGGACGAGTATCAAGAGGATACAAGCACTTTACTAAACCATTTTAACTATTGTTTAATTCTTAACCTGCAAGGTATATACCAAATAATTGGGTTTGGTTCAAAGCTCCGAGAGATCTCTGGGCCTATAGGATATGGCTGATCTTAGAATTCTCCAGGTATCTCTTCTATGTCCAAAGTAGCAGTACTAAATGAACATCAAAAGGATAAGGGTCCACCAGTCGCATGTTATTCTGTTAACATTCTGGCAACTTGATCTTATTTGCTGGTCAATATAATCACACTCAACGGTCAAGATGAACTAAAAACACTGAATTTCATAATTCCATGAATTACATGTACATTAGTTATTATAATTATGATATCACCACTAAATGAAAGAGGGTAGTTGTAATAGCTTTTCTCTACTGGTCTTCATCCCAGAATTTGCATTTCCATAAAGTTCAACTAACATAACCTTTTCCATTAATAGTCATGATAGTGATCAATATTTATACCTTTGACCATTAAAATAAAAAACACTCTATACGGTGCCTTTCATTATAAACCATCAGCTACCTACGTCTGCATCAATCTTATCATGTCCTAATGAAAATATGGTAAAGGGTGACTATTGAATTCTGTAACCTCCCAAAATCTGATTGTATTTCCTGTTAATTTGGTCAACTAATCTTGTATGGACATATTTAAAGCCACCTATACGCTAACTAGAACTGTCCTATCGGGACTAATGATCCCCCCGCGGGGCACACTACATAATGACACACAGATTTTTCAGATTAAAGAAGTGTCTAATCACTGGGTAATATAGCATATATTCTTTAGGAGGGAGTTTTGGCACGATGCACTAATGCATACACTTGGTGAAAAAAATGGCCTACAGTCCAAACGTTTCTAATATCTTGTACAAAAATTGTCCAAAAAAATTTCTGAAATATACACATCACTCCATATGTGATTCTAAACATCCACAAAGTTTTCCATAAAAAATCCTTGCTTAAGTCGTTTTAGGGGGAGTTGCGGACAAGCACCCTGATGCATAGGTTTTTAGTTGGTGAAAAATGCCTAAGTCCGAAACGTTCATATCTTGTACAACAAATCTCGAATCCAAAACAAACTCACCTGCCCAATATGCAACATCATTATGTGATCTAAACTCCACAAGTTTCATAAAAATGCCTGCCATAGTCGGTTTAGGAGGGAGTTGCGGACACTCGCGGACTGATGCAATAGGTATATTTTTGTGAAAAAGTGGCCTAGTTCCACGTTCATCATCTTGTAGCAAAAATGGGTGCCAAAACAAAAAAATTCCTGACATATCAATTGGCACAGTACCATTATGGGATGCATAAACACTCCACAAAGTTTTCATAAAAATACCCTGGCAAAGTCGTTTAGGAGGAGTTGCCTGGACACGCACTGATGCATAGTGTGATATTGGTGAAAAATGCCTAAGTCCAAACGTTCATATCTTGCGTACAACAAATTGTCCAAATACAAATTCCTTTGACACATATGCACATCTCCATTATATTATGTCTGAACACTTTGGGCATGCAGATTCGAAGGTGAAAAATATCCACAACAGTTTCATAAATCTCATCGGCACGTCGATTTAGGGAGGTACGTTGCGGACAACAACGACTAGATGCGATAAGGTAATATGGTGGAAAAATGCCCTAAGTCGAAACAGTATATCTTGTAGCATAGAATGTGTCCAAAACACAACATTCTGACAATATGCACATCTCCATTTAGTGAATTTTAACACTCCAACAGGAAAGTTTCATAAAAATCCTGCAAGTCGTTTTAGGAGGAGTTTGCGGACAACGCAACTGATTGCATAGGTATAAAATTGTGGGAAAAATGCCTAAGATCCAAAACGATTCATATCTTGTACAAAAATTGTCCAAAATAAAAATTTCCTGACAATATGCACATCTCCATTATGTGATCTAACACTCCACAAAGTTTGTCATAAAATCCTGCAAGTTCGTTTTTAGGAGGGAGTTGCCGGACAAAAGCACTGATGGCGATAGTAGTACTTTGTGTGGAAAATTTTGCCTAAGTCCAAACGTTATCATCTTGTACAAAAATTGTTACTCAAATAAATTCCTTGACAATAGTATGCACGATCTCTTATATATTCCTAATTAACACTTCCACTAACGTTTCAATAAAAATCCTGCTAGTTCGTTTAGGAGGAGTTGCGGGAAATCCAGACATTTCGTTCGGACAGACAGACGGAACAGAGCAGAACAGACAGGACAGTGGTGAAACCTATACTACCACCCCAAACTTACGTTTTGCGGGGGGTTATACTTTCGTTTGGTGCGGGAGGTATAAATAAATTCCTGACTGGACAATATGCACTCTCCATTGATATATTCTATACACCTGCCACAAAGTTTTCGATAAAATAATCATGCAGTCGTTTGTAGGAGAGTTGCGACCAACGCACTGATGCATAGGGTATATTTGGTGAAAAATGCCTAGGTCAAACGTTCATATCGTTGGTAACACAAAATGTGTCCAAAATATAAATTCCTGACAATAGCACATCTCCATGCTATAAGTTCCTATGGGCACATCCCAAAAGTTTCAATAAAATCCTGGCTAGTCACAGTTTGGAGGAGTTGACGGACACAAACATCTTGTCGGACAGACAGACGGACAGACCAGACAGACAGAAGGGGGGAAACTATATACCCCCCGCCAAAACTTCGTTTAGCGGGGGATTATATTTTCGTTGCGTGGGGTATATATAAAATTCCTGACAATATGCATCATTCTCCATTAATCATATTCTAACACTTCCACTAAAGTTTCACATAAAAATCCTGCTATTCGTTTATGGAGACCGGAGTCGGTAATCCATCACATTCTTCGGACAGAACTAGACGGACAGACAGAAGACAGACAGGGTGAAACCTATATACACACCCCACTAAGATTCGTTTGCCGGGGGGTATATTTCTGTTATGCGGGGGTGTATATATAAAATTCTTGTACGAATATTTGCCACATCCTCCATTATAATATTCTATACATACAACCCGCAAACAAGTTGTCCACTTCAATCCTTGACTCAAGTCGTATTTGTGAGGAGTTCTGCCGGCACAACGTCACGCGATGCATAGGTTTTGAGTGAAAAATGCCTCAAGTCCAAACCACGCTCATATCTATGTACAAAAATTGGTCCAGAATCAAATTCCTTGACAATATTTGCACACTCTCATATGTATTTCTTAGAACTTCCACAAAGTTCATCTGAAATCTGCAAGTCGTTTCAGCGAGGAGTTGCCGGACAAGCACTGATTGCATAGTCATTTTTGGTGAAAAATCGCCGTAAGTCCAAAACGGCTCATATCTTGTACAGAAAATTGTCCCACAAAATATAATTCCTTACAATATGCACACTCCATTAATGTGATTCTAACACTCAACACAAAGTTTCATTGAATCCTGGCAAGTCGATTTAGGAGGAGTTGGCCGGACAACGTTGGCATTTTCCAAACCCTAGGGAAATGGTTGCATTTTTTGATTAGTTATTTTCTTAACCTTTAACTTAGTTGTACACCACGACTCTGTATATTCTTTTGTTAAACCCATCCTCATATCTACAAGGATTTCTCTTTCCACTGTGACTAATTCAATGTTTAGACATGATCCCGAAGAAAATGTTGTGGCATGAGATCGTTGTTGTGCATTTGAGAAACCCGGTTTGTGCATGAGGAATAGAAGTTTTTGGAGATGAAAAAACTCCGATAAAAAAACGCAATGGGCCATTGAACGATGAATGACTGATTATTTAGCAAGGATTCCTTTTCATATACCATTTTCATTAACGATTTCGCAAGCAGTTTTAGCACTTAATTTTGACACTTGGTTTTATTACAAATAATAATCAATACACATGCATTGTTATCGATGCATTACTTATGTTTGATCAACTATAAAGGAATTTATATGGGTTTAACATTTATATGAAATCATATACGGTAACCAATTTTTCTAGCTACTTTTGCATTTTCCCCCGTATGGGCAGTAAACCCCCTTTTTTTCTTAAGATTTTCCCTGATGTGTTTTTCGATTAAAATGGATAATTATATTTGTTGTTTTATTCAATGTATTTTAAGTATCCAAAATAAAATATTAGATTCCAACCATCCACTGAATCGCATTTTGTAAGGTCTTATATTGTAGCTCAGGCAAAGAAAGAAAGGCCTAAATTAAAACATGTACAAAGCGTACTTAAAGAATAGATATTGGGGTTCTTGGTGATCCTACGCAAAACCTTCATGCTTACCCCTATTCCAGCACCTTTACTTTCTGTGATTTGGGTAGACCTCTGAGCACTGACCTGATGGCTGATCCAAGGCCTTCTCGTGACTGTACGAGACCGGATCAGAACTTTTTAGTTTTGAAAAGGAAAGTTGTATAGCTAGACTGGAGAGTATGGTGGGGTATGGCCAAGGCGGTAACTCTTCCTTCAGCAAGCTCAGATTAGATCTATATGATAAGCATTATGCCATAAGTAGACAAACATGCCTAAATGCTGACACAGGGCTTCGTTTTATGATATTTTTAGAATAAACAGACTCGATATACAACCAGTAATACTTTTTTTTTTTCCTCTATTGGCACCAGAATATGTACGGCTATACCATCTATTAGAAGGGATATGTCATAACGACCTTCTTTTGTGCTTATGGTTCTGTTGCAACTACAGGCATTCTACCGGTAATTTACTACCATATTTTGCCGCCAATTTTTTCCTTATGGGTTTTGCCGTGAAAAATTCCCAAAATTCAAGCTACAATATATAGATGTAAAAGTAAATATCTCTTACAAAATGGCGATTCGTGGTTGGAAGTCTAGATATTTTTAATTTTGATACTTAAAATGACATAAATGAACATTTTTATGTTATCCCTTATAAAAACAGGAAAAAATAAAAGGGAAAAAAAAAGGGGGGGGTCGCCCCATACGGAAATGACCAGTACATGTAGCTAGGTTAGAAGTTAAAACATAGGTCTAGGAGCTCGGGGGAGGGTTTTTTTTCCCCCCCACCTTTTACCGAGTTAGATTTGTGACAACAAATAGATTGTTTAATGTGACACAATAAAAATTCGTTCTATACTAACAAACTGACGTCACATACAATTACAAGACAACGTTAAGGATGTTGTCGGCTGACGTTTTGAGAAAACAACCTGCGAAAAGACGCGCTATCCACAGTATTCTGGTTCACAATACTGACCCATTGGGTGCAAAATATTAACACATTTACATGACCCCTCTTGTCCGGCTGGAAAAAACATTGTGGTCAAGTCAGATTTGAAAGGGTTTGGTAGGGATTATAGATGAATTTCAAGCACGATTTTTACAGTTCTGTTTCATCCATTATACCTTCTAATTTTATACCCCTTTCGTATGATACAGTTTTAAAATTAATGATTACAGGTAGCGGAACTTAAGTTCAATAATTGTTTTATTAATTTTTTGAGGTATCTTTTCCAAGAACAGTGAATATTATTAATTATATGAATTGAGATATACATAATAAGATTATATTAAAAATTGTAAGCAAGAGGTGATCTTAATGCTATTTATATCAGTAATTGCACTTCTATTCTACTAGGTAAAGGATAATTTAATAAAGTTGATAGATTGAACGATCAGTTTTATTAGTAGAGAGTAAGTTTGCAAAAACACTTTTAAAAGACCCGTTGAACTGTTTTGTGTACAATCAACCAACGGGGTATCAGTTTAGCCCAGAACGCACAATCTTTGGGACCCCCCCCTTCCCAAAAAAAAAACAAAAACCCCAAAAATCAAAACAAACTGAGAGGTTACATTTATTTTAGCTATACTTAACGGATTAGGGCCCCCCCCTCGCCTGAGACCATCGATCTGACTCATAGATATTTTCTAAATGCGATAATCATTAAACTGATTTTTTCGAGTTTAAATTCATTTCCTTGATTATTGTATTTAAGTCAGCGGAATACGACAATAAATATTTTAAATAGCTACACTATTACCTTACCTACATGTAATTGAGAATTGCACCTATATCCAAAAGTTCAAGATTTGAATAGTCCGCGATTGTTTCTGGGCATTGTGCTTAGATACTTTTATGTCGACATAATGCTGAAATTCCATGAATATCATCTTTTGGTTTTTTTTTAAAACTACAATTTAACTTATTTTTTGTCCATTGCATTCGATTAAATGAGTTTTATTGAAGCAAACCTCGTGAATCATAATTCTGGGCTCTAATTGTTGAAAACTAGACAAAGCTACATCATAACCATTTTTCAACCATACGAGTTTCAAAATATTTTTTTTTATGTTTGGGGAACGAGTCTTAAAATTCGGGGTAAACAGATTAAAATTTTACAAATTCCATACGGAAGAATTGTTTATGTCCCTATAATTTAATTTCCACCTGACTTTTTTTTTGATTGAACTGTATACATATCAATAAATAATACAAAAGCTTGCACGATTAAATTCCCAAATGAATAATACAAGTAATAATTTGAATTAAAGGGTATCTGTTCACATTCATACATCACTTAAATTTCCCGTCTAATCAATTGTTATATATTATATTTACACTTATATGCATTTGAGTCATCATTGGTAAGTTCTCCAGATATATAGAGCTGTGGCAAAAGTACCAATTCCAATTCCCTTCTTTTTAAAGATGCTGTCCTCTAGACCAACAGAGTGAAATACGGGGGTGATGCGACGGCTAAGGAGAGAGGAGAATTGACGGAGGAGGAGCTGCCGAGTATGCTCTAGTTACAAAGTGCACTGACTCGTAGATGGCACGCCTGCACCACGAAGGAAGGGTGAACTTCTCTAACCTAAATAATGATTAACCATAGAGAGTGAGGAAGATTGGGGATGAGGATATTCCGGGAAGTTCCGTGCGTCACTGGTTCAAGTTCCGTGCCTCACTGGTTGCCGGGAGCAATTCAGTTACAAGCGCGACAAATTCTCTCTCCCTAAAAATACGATGAAGCAACCGTAGAGAGAGAAGAGGAATTGGAAGAAGGGTCCGAGCGCCCTAGACTAGTTACGGTCTGGGCACTCATAGAAGGCCTGGCACTCAGAGGAGGGTAAAACGGTCACTTCCCAAAGTACATGATTTTACCGTAGGGAGTGGAGAATTGGACAAGAATTCGTGAGAACCGAGCGGTAACTGTTTCTAAGGCGCTGCAATTTACGAAAGGGCAACACTCTCCCCAACACTACTGGACGCAAAATGTACTCAAGGGTCATTTTTTTTTTATCTGACTATTACTGATAATGTGCGTGGTGCTGAGTATACTAATAAGTACTGAGATTTTTTACCGTTGGGTCTGTAATTACTGTCGGTGCTGAGGAATTGTTGATATGTAATTGTGGTTCTGATATTACTGATATTGCTGATAATGTGGCTGATAATTCACCGAGGTATCGCGCTCGCCTTGCGATCGAAGCTTGCGGGGTCTGTGCAATAAAAATCAAGAATAATCTTTGAATGTTTTTTAAAAAACAATTTTTTTTTTTCGAATATTTTTTTTCTGAGTTGCATAATTTTTCCAGCTTATTGAAGACATCCAACGAATAACAAACACCAATAAGTATGTTTCATTGAGAACATGGTTTTGACCAGAGTTTTTACTTTAACTGCCTTCACTTTCTTTCCCAAAATAATATTCTTAAGTATCACTGTTTAATAATACAGGATTAGTACGCGGTCATTTTCAATGCTCATGTAATAAGGAGATATCTAGTATTATATTACCGATTATCTTCGTATCCTCATCTGTCGTTTTGTTCTGTCTTTTCCTCTCCTTTCTTATAACTGTCTATTTTCTCTCTGTACATCTCTCTTTCTTCCTCATCCAACGCCTCTCTTCTTCTCTCTCCTCTCTCTCCGTATCCTCTCTCTTCTCTCTCTGAAGAAAATTTCCACGTAGGATTTGGGATAATACAATGAATCTGTGTATAACCGGTCCTACTAAACAGAAAACTCTAAAGAACCCTAGAGAACCCTGGGGATTTTTGGATTATATAAGTATTTGAACTTTCACTGCCCATGGACTTATTAATACACAATGCATGTATAAAATTAAAACTAAACACAATTTTATGCATTTTCACACTTTATTGAGAAAAGCTAATTGCCCCTCGCAGTTTGTTACTTTTTGTAATTCAATCTCGATCAAATGTCCTTTTGTGCCGACTCGTTCGTACAAATGTAATCTTAAAAGGGAATGTATTTATTAAAATCACAGAATTATGCTTACAAGTCAAATCTTGCCTTTTTCCATTCAGGTATCATGTTCATAAAAAAAAATTAAAATGGTAGTGAAATTTGCTATTTTGAATACAGCAGATTTTGTCATTTCGGTCTCATCCTTAAGAAACATGAAAGGAAAGAGGTAAAATAGAATTATTATATTGATAAAATATCCCCAAACTTTTTGCAATTTAATTTAATCGGAATCGGATTACATGTAACAAAAATTTAACGAACTGCGAGGGTACATAAGTGCATGAGAAATTGTTTAAGTTTAACCTTTATCAATAATTCAGCATGTAAAAGAGTTAAAACACTTGTAATAATTAAAAATATCCAGGGATCTCCGTAGAGTTCTCGGAGGTTCTCTGTTTGTAGTACGTGTCAAACTTGTAATTCCATGGAAATTCTTGATCAGAGGGTCTTAAAATCTCAAAATGATATAAATCCGCGTATTTGAATCAACCGGAGCCCGAGGGATGTGTTTATATACAGGCCCTTTGATAATTTTGACCGTGTATCCATGTAGATTAGATTGTTGGATTTATTCCTTTTTATTTTTTATAAAAATTAATTAGCATGTATATTATTTCTATTCGGTGAAGCTAGATATGCTAATTCGTAACAGCGGCTTCATTGTCTTTGATCAAGCAAAACGTATTATATACTGTATAATTGACAGGGTTAATCATGTCCGTATCATTCCTTATCAAGATCTGCAACGTTCCATCCAATCCGGAGATTGTTATTTATTTGCATTCTTTGATCTGTTAGTATTACAAGTATGCACGTTTATGCTAAGGATCAGTACGTATATTGCTAGAATGTGTATATCGCAATGCAAACGGTAACGTCAGGCCTTGGTGGGTTGCAAATAAGGAACTTGTAATTTTCCATAAATATATCAGACCATAAACTCTGAGATAGAACTCGAGTCAATAAATTTTGATTAACTTACAAGTATGTATGTCACATTGGATGGCCATCTTTTTTGCTGCTCTTTGTAAGGTGTTTTTATGGTAGTTGATTGTAAATCTTGGGGATCAGGCAATAGATATTATTTGCATTGTTGACTTTCTTCTCCCATTTAGTGACCTTTTTTTCATGCATTGTTTGTGAAGTCGATCCCCTTGTAAGTAAGATTCGTTTAAAAGTTGCGCAGTCATTTGAATACAATCGACATTTACATACTCAACCTGTCTCATGTTTTGCTGCGGTTATATTTATGGAAATATACAAGTTCTTATTTTCAACCACAAGGCCTGACGTTACCATATTCATTGCGATATACACATTC
>CAJDSM010079405.1:217-12224 GCA_903981925.1 Ostrea lurida
GGCAGACGAGAGGGACGTACGGGGATCCGGGTGACGGGAAGGGCGACAAGCGTCACGCGGGGACCGGCACGAGAGGCGGACTCCTCCAGGGCACCGAGCCGTGCCTGGCGCGTTGTGCGGCGAAGGTTCCGGGGGCCCGAACACTTTCAAGGTATAGGGGTGGGAGCTAGAGGACGTGAGACTGGACTGCGCCCAGGGGAGTACGACTGAGATTGGAGCACTGGGCTGGAGCGTGCCCGTGAAAGTGCCGGAACGGAGTGGCAGATGAGAAGTGAGACGAGGTTCCCCTCGCCTTGGTGACACAATGTATGAAGGCAGTAATAGTGGAGACTATGATCACACGACTGAAGTGGTGAATAAAGTGAGGGACGGTTTGGGTGAGCGTGTGAAACGCGATGTGCAGGGGCGACTAATGGGACAAGAAAACAAGAGTGTCGGGCTCGATGGCGGGTGAAAGATGGGCGAGTACTGTGGGAAGAGAACGTGAGGCACGAGTAGACGGTGGGCCGCGCGTTGGTAGACGCGCCTACAACTCCGCGAGTAGAAAAGAGAGATGTGCAGATTAGTGTTGAGAAGTACGACGCAATGAAATGCGCCGGAATGGTAGGAAAAGCTGAGCCAAAAAGGCGAGAGGGAGCAGGGGCGGAAACGGAATTTCATTAGCCAAAAACAAACCATAACAACACAGTCGAGTGTGAGGGCATCACGACCTCCGACAAAAAACGGTAGAATGAACCGTGAAAAGGGCTATGGTGTGGAGAGGGGGCGGGGAAACTCGTGAGACATCTGCGAATAGGGAAAGACAAGACATGTAAGGGGGGGTGAAAATGAGTAGAAGGGAGAATGCGGAAAAGGCAGTGTAAAAGTGACTGGTGGGGTGAAAGTAAACGGAGCCAGGAGTCGAAAGGTAAGGAAGAAGGGGGCGGGAGTGCCAACAGTAGAGGAGCCGCCAGCCCTTAGATAAGAGGGGGGGCAGAAGACTGCAGTGGGAGGCGTATCAAAGCAGAAGGAAAGGCATAAAGGAGCGAAAAATACGGGAAGATAAAAGAACGGCCAAACGCAGCACGTAAGAAACGCAACGAGAGGTAATAGAGAAAGCCGCGCACGAAGGGGATTGGGCAAAGAACGTAAACCGGGAACGCGCCAAGGGGAAGAGTGAGAGAGGGAGGGAAAGGACCGGAAAAAGGGCTAAGTGGTGGTAGGAAGGGTGTGAACGGCCATGGGTGGGGATGGCTGGGAAACGCAGAGACAGCGCAATAGGGGAAAGACAAGGCAGTACATGGGGGGGGTGGAAAAGAGACGGATAAGGAAGAGGTGCGTGATAAAGTCCAGGGAAAATGACTGGGTGTGAAAGCAAAACTGAAGCCCTCCAAAAAGCGGGCAAGTGGGTCGAAGGCAAGAGAAGTGTGAAACAGCATGGGATGTGAAGGAAGAGTGGAGGGGAAGTGAAAAAAAAAACCAAGCCAAGAGGGTATCGAGATCAGGCAGAAAGAGGTGACGATTAGAGCTGCAAGAAGAATGTCCCGTAGTTGCAAACACGAAATAATAACAGACTGCCGACGATGACAGGAGAGTCACAAAAAAGGAGAGTACAGTTGCACAGGAAGGGGTGTAGAGACGATGTGGAAGCAGTTGGAATCGCTGGGGCAAAGGTGGTCGGTGGGGACCAAAATGGGGCGGGGCAGAGCGGGACGGAATTGGCGGGGGAAGCGAGGAAAGAATGCGAACGCACACACCCAGCGTGGATAAAGAGTAAGAAGGAAGGAAAACAGGGTGCGGTGGAGGGAAAGTCGGGCGGAGAGTGGACCCACGAAACCACGAAGCATGGGTCCCCCACGAACAAGGAGGAGGCGACAAGAGGTGACGAGGAACAGGAAGTAGAAGGTCAACTGTAGCGAGGGCCCATCAGGCCACTGCCATAGGTTGTGGACAAAATGCGGGGGAAGGTGACTGCGGGGGGCGGTTGGAATAAAAGAACAGACGGTACTGTCAGGAAAAAACATAGAACGATGAGGAAGATAGAAGGAACCAGCGCAGATGGAGGAACAAATGGGGGAGACGGGTACCCGCCGGGGAAAGAAGGTTAACGCGGGAGTAGTGGCAGACATGGCATTGGGTACGTGCGGTAATAAAAAAGGAAAAGAAAAAGGAAAAAAAAAAGAAAGAAAGAAGAAAAACAATGAAAACCAAAAGCTGTGAGGATGAAGGGCGGCGGGGGAAGACGGGCGGGGGAGGTCGAATATGAGTGGGGAGGAAAGACAGGCGGTGATGGGCAGTGAGAAAAGAATGCGGAAGGAAACAAACATGGAGATGGAGGCGGGGGAGCACGATAGCAGACAGGGACGCAGAAACTAGGATGCGGTGTATGGGGCGAGCATGGCCGAGCGGAGAGAGGGGAAGAGCAATGAAACAGAAATGATCATGACGACAGCAAGGAAATGGGAAAAGAACAGAGAAGAAAAAGATAGTTACAGAAACACCCCCACCCCAAAAAAGAAAAGAGAATGCACCCCAACCCCCACCCCAACCGCCCCCCAAGAAGTACAAGAAAAAAAAAGGCACAGGAATGGTGACAAGAATGGCTAGACGGGGAGAGAAGTGGTGTGCAAGGCCTTATCTATGGCCAGCCAAAGGACTGCCCCCCCAAAACAACATACAACAAAACCAAAACATGAGCGCGAAAGGAGGAAGGCGAAGACAAAAGAAGGGAAGAACAGCGGGTCAAACGGAAGCAATCCAAAAAAACAAAACAAAAGCAAGGGGAGCGGCAACACGACCTCGACAAAAGCGAAGGTGATCAGGGGTCAGGGAGGAGTAAGCAGCCTCGGCGGAGCCGGGCAACGCCGCCGGACCGCGCAGTCGAAAGAAATCAAACGGGAATACCCGCGCAATGCGGGAGGAAAAAGAACGAAACGTTCAAAACGTGATGTACAGGGTAGCACGGAGCCGAGAGGAGAAAAAGAAAAGACGAGCCGGAGTAGGCGAGGATGCCCAAAAAAGAGGAGCGGCGTAGAGGAATCACGAAAAGTGACAAAAAGAACGAGGACAGACATGAGGGAAAACTATAAAAAAAAGAGAGGAAAATAGCCGAGACACGACACGAAGGGCACGAGGGTAAGAAAGACGGTACAGGGCGGGACCCAAAAGCACCCCCAGAAACAATAAAACAAAGGGAACAAAAAAGGTGGAAAAGGAAGACACGTCGGGAGAGAATGGGAGGAGGACAGTCGACTGAGCCACACAGGACGAGAATAGTGAAACAAACAGTGGACAAAACGGAGAAGGCCAGGCGAAGGAAGAAGAGAATAAGAAGCAGTGCACGAGACACAAGCGAAAAAAACACGCCGACATGAGAATGAGACGAAAAGAAGAAAAACAACTACACGCACAACCAATTAATTCAAGAAGGAGACAAACAAAAAAATCGGTCGAAAAATAGAAAAAGGTAAGCAAGACCAACAACTGTCCGCGGGGCACACCGGAGACAGACATGCAGTGAGCGTAGCCCTAGACGGGCATGGGGACCACACCGAGAAGACATGCAGAGGAGTCCGATGAGGGGTCACGGTTAACACCGAGAAGACAGCAGAGAGGGAGCCGATAGGGGCACGGGAGAACGAAACGGGAGTCACGCACGGGGAAAGGCCAAGGGCAAACATGGCGGTACATCATCTTGGAGGGGAAGGTGTTGGAATGTGCGAAGGCATGCGACTGACCAACAGCCAAACGTCAAATCTGCGGGGGGAAGTGTTACGAAGGAAAAAAAAACGAAACACTAGACCGGACAGGCAGTGGGCAAAAGAGCTGAAGGGGTAAAGAAGGGAGAAACGTAACAGGAAAAGAAAGCCGATCCCTGTAACAAGGACCGCGAAAAAAAAACGACGGCATGAGCTGGCGACCGAGCGAGAGGCGAAGCTGCGGTGACCAGCCCTGAAAGAGATGGTGAGTACCCCGTAACATAAACAGTAAAAGTGAGAATGGCAGGGGGGGAGACCCAAGCACCCAGAGCGGATTGACAGGCAGGGGACATGCTGGAAGACACCGACAGCGGGGGGATAAAACACATGAGAGCAGATGAGTGGACAGGTAAGAACCGCGGAACGCACGGACCGGACATAGACACAATGGGAAAAACAGAAAAAGACACCGCATGGATGTGGACAGCGAGGAGTAACGGGTGAAGAATGAAGCAGTGGCACCGCAGACAGATGGGGAACGCGGGGGGGACGAAAGAAAAAAGAAGAAAGGACGAAAACACAAAATGGCTGAAAGCGAAACAGGGGTAGTCACGAGTGACTAGTAGAAGAGACGAAAATGTGTGAAATTATGGTCACACGCTAGTAGGAAAGGGCGAAGGAAACAGGGGGTAAAGAAGCACAGCCCAGTGGAGATACGCAACTGAGGGAAAAGCAAGGTACGCACAGTAGAGGATAGCAAACTTCAGCGTCGGGGGGAGGTGCAGCGGAAATCGTCGGCATCACGGATCGCAGATTCGCGGGACGCGCGTGGTTATGCGGGAAGAGAGGGGAGTCCTCAGCGAGCCGGTGCGGCGACGGGGTCCCCGCGGCCGCGCGGAACGGGGGGAGGGCATGGATGATTGAAATAGGTCGCGCCGGACGGGCGGGTGGAAAGCAACGCCAAGACAAGCCCCAAGAGCAAGGGCGTAACAACCAGCAGGGGGAATGGGAGGAGTGAAGAATGGGGCCGGGGAACGAAAAATAAAAAACCGCAAGAGCAAGAGGAGCAGCAATATGAAAGGACGTAACGTCAGAATGGCAGAAATACAGAGCGGTGGGTGCATGGTGGTAGGGGGTAAACAGTGGAAGAGAACCGCAGGAAAGGCGCGGAAAAGGTGGACCGGGGGCAAGCAAGGAAGGACGACGGACGGTAGGCGGGACCCTCAGGGGAGGAAAACAAAGGCAACTGGTGAGCCCCAGAGACAAGCGACAGTGGGTGGGCGGGGCAGGGAGGGCCGGTGGCCCGAAGCCCAACAGTGTGGTGGTGTAAATGTTTAAAAAAGTCAGCATATACAACGCACTCCCCCGCGGCTCCTACTTACAATGGTGAGGGTATGGACATCTCCACACCGACACTGGACTGTGGATGGGTTGCGGATGAGCTAATTGCACTGGCCGTTTTTTGAATCCTGATATTAGCAGGTTGAATCTAAGGAAGAAACACGTGTTGATCCAGCTGGGAAGGCGCGGTGCGAGGGAAAAAGCCATAGTGAGGTTCGGAGTTGGGTAATGGTGGACGGGGGTGATGGGGTGGAAGCTCAGGGGAGGAACCAAGTGTGGGTAATGGCCAGATGCGGGGATGTGCGTTGGCCCAGGATGGGGCATGGATGGAAGGACAATACCCACAACCAATCCGCCAAACGGGGCGGGTCGAGGCGGCGATCTGATTTGCGGTTTATGTCGCATATAGGTGTATACCCTAGTGGTAATGTAGCACTACCTTTGCTGACTATACGTGCAGCGGGTACCTGGACATGTCCTCACCGGCACTACGCTTGATAAACCCCAACAAAGATAGTACATCCAAGAGGGGCATCGCACAAAGGAAGGGGAGGCAGTGAGAATGGTTCACTTAGGAGCAAGGGCTGCGGGTCACTGACTAGGACACCTGATGTGTCGTCCCCACCTGTCCGCGAATTCTTGTGAGACACAGTCAAGGGTACATCCCGGGCAAGGAAGGTATGCCGACAGAGGCGGGCGAATCAAGCAAAAACATCGTAAGTGGGTTCACGTTTCTGGGGAACTAGAAAACCAAAGAGGGCCATCGGCGGGCGTAACAAGGATACACAAAAAGTCCCCCACCCACTGCTACGGAGCAGATACATCCAAGGGGGCCCTAAAAGAAGGGATCCGGTCCGTGTTTCCTGCGCCTAACGCTACTTAAGTTTGCTATCCATCGCACTGGAAGAAACTGTATGAGATTGATCAGCTGTTCGAGTGCTATGGCTTGTCAGGACCACCCGGTTATGTTATCATGAGTAGTACTGGAGAAATCCAGAGCTGAGTTCCCAGGGTGTGCAATAGTGTAATTGATGTAGATGAAGCCTCGGAAACAAAGTCGCTATCGACAGGCAGTGGAAATCGGAGTACAATGTAGGGGGAGGCCAAAATGAACAATGGCCATTCCAATTACATCACCTGCAATACCCAGGTGTGTATGTTCTTACGTTCAATCTTATCTTCGGGATTACACGTAACGCAGCGTGCTTCTGCGTTAGGATATCGAAGCAGAAGCTCACTTGCAAAAACAATGTTTGCTCTGCGTGGCGGGGGTGTAAGGAGTGAGTATTCAACTGGTCAAAATCACGTTTTAAAGTAAGATAAGTCCAACAAGAACAACCAAAGCATGTTGATGTGAACCAAAAGAGGTTCTGCTAAGGAGGATGTCGTGGGTCGGCCAACAACGGGACCCTGCCCGAACAAAAGCCCGAAGCAAGTGACATCAGGTACCGGTCAACACAAGTTACATAGGTGTTACCAAGTGTGACCAACCAATTGCAGTTCAAATGCCGGTCTACTACACGTATAGCATCCCCTGCGCTGTGACTTGACGCGCGGTCACCACCCCTCGGCTGATTCATAGACCCATAATCTATTAAGCCGGTTTTTCACACAACTGATAAGACGCTCCCGGAACCCCGCGAGTGATTCTCGGTCGAATTCCCGGTAAAAGATGCTAGGGCGATTACACCTGCCTAGATGATTCTAAATTAAGTCTAGGATACTGATGGGGGCTGGTACGGACTTGGGCCGATTTTAACAAATAAGATAATGCTTGGCATTAGATTCTTCCATAGTTTTTTTGATGATGATTTTAACAAAGGCGTATGTTTGTTGGAGTGGCTGGAGGGGCGCCCTATGGATATGGGAGGACGGGGGTTCACCGGGACCCCGTGCTAGGGGGGTTGTACCTTCGCGTTTGCGACGCGCCCAACAAGTGCCCCGAGGTTAGGCGCCCCCGAACATGAAGCGCGCTATAAAAGGAGTGTGGTAAAAGTGTGGGAGGTCCAGAGGGTGGAATATGGGGAGGAAAGTATGCAGATATCCAATGACAAACACGACTGTATAGCGGATACGGAGAAATACATCACTGAACAGAGGGATGAGAATGTCGGACGACAGATTGGAACAAGATTAGAAGATCGGAAGGGTGGGAGAACGTAAACGTCGTGTGGTGGGGTGAGATGGGGTTCACGCGGGAGTCAACAAGCGGATGAAGCCAGAAGAGGCGAGCTGGGGGCAGCCATGGCTTTGACTGGTCTAAACACGTTGAGTATGTGGAACGCGCGCGCGGGCCAATCAAAGGCCGGGTGCTGTGCGACAGGAACAGTACAGTGGGTCGATGGATCGCGATAACGGGGTACGCCACCCTAGCCAGAAGTGGGCGGTCTGTGTTTTGTATCGCTGATTTGGACTTACGAGATGGATTCAGCTGTTCCGTCGATATGTTTTCACATACAAGGTCACTTCTAATAGTCCACTAGAAAAGGAGGACGTAACATGTAAATGTATTCAGCAGACAGTACGGACAGGCACACAAAAAACAAAGCACTAGGGGGATAAGGAACATCCATCTTGGTTGAAGCCAAAAAAGTGGCATGATTATCACGTGCCATTTAGATTAAGCAAATTGCTAAGTTTTAGTGTCTCCTACACAATTATGATCCCACTCACCCTCCACCCGACCCTTCACCACCCACCTCACCTAATAGGTTTATGTACGTATTAAGTTTTTTAGCCCACCTCACTCGTCCTTCCGACCTCTCCCCACCCCCTCCCCCATACCTTGAAAAGTATAAATAGGCTAAAGTTACACACCATGATCGTCTCAACCACCGTACACTCATCACCATCCAACCAAACCGCATTATACAAAATCGAGTGTAGGGCCCACACGGGGCCTCCGACACAAAGTTGAAGACAGAGGGTCGTGTGCATGGAGGAGTAACAGCGACTCCTCTTGCTGCCAAGTTACGTACCCCGCCCGCTCCGCGCCCCGCACCCACGTAGCTGAAATAATATAAACGGGATATACCCGTCGTATGTCATATCAGGATGATGGATTTCTTAAAAATTTCTAAAAAGCTTCGTTAGCGCATACTGTGTAAAATCTTCGGAAGAACTTGGTTTCTAAAATTGGACTGCATCAAACGTAGCGCATTTTCCACACCCTTAGTACAACCGAAATTCCTCACGAATAAGATTAATACTGCTAGGACTTAATTTCAGGACTTTAGAATAATGCTTTCTTCTAAAGCAAATAAGTGGCACCCGGTAATACGAATTTGCTAGTAGTTGGGACACCATACACATATTTTTGTAAAACACACTCTGATCTGCCCACACACCGTACTCTAAAGTTACGATAAATTAGAACGAGTTTGGGTTTCGTTATGAGATTGAGATATATTTTCTGTATCTTTTAGAGATTCAGACTCTTTCCAGGACATTTTGGGTTATTCCTGCATGGGCACTAATTGTGTCACCCTTATTTGCCCATAGCTATCTTTTATATTCCATATGAAACCAGCACGGAATTTGTACGAAAACTTCTACGGGGATAAAGAACAAAACCAACTTGCTCCGTTGTCTTCACAACGATATACATATAGGTATAATAGATGATGGCTTGCTATCAATTAACCAATCATTAATTTTTCACACTTATATCCATTTGATCATATCCCGAAGAACTCATATGAAGAAGACACAGCAACAGAATCACGAGAAAAAAGCAGAATCTGCTTTCAAATATATAGTTGGATGATATATCTATAACATTGGACGTTGCTACATGTGAAGACTAATCAACTACAGCTTGATGATACATGCGTGATCTATAATTAAACTCAGATGATGTAGAAAAAAACGGCTGTAACAATGGCTCTATTGAAAACACATCCGAGGCTGACTGATCATTCAGCACTGACACGTACATATGATGATAAAGCAGTGATTTACATGAACTTGCAATCCGTGAAACTTTTCCTTCTATTGTAGTAGTATGACCATTATCACCTCGTAAAGTGGATTCGCCCCTAGTGTATATCTCGCAAGTCCGCAGGGTTCGATACGCAAGAGCATGCTCATGCGGTGAATCGCGGATATTTTTAAGCCAGAGACGCTTCCCAGCATCTTTTAAGAAACGTCTGTATTACGATCCTAAGACAGGTAATGGGGTATGTAGACAGGCTTTGTATCGTCAAGTGCGGCATTAGGACACAAGATTTGACCTCGCTATCTCAATTCCGGAGAATGGGGTCAAAGTTTCTCAATATACGATATACCTTACATAAACCTTATTACTGTTTGAGTAATTCAAGCGTACTGACAAACGTGAGTCTGATCTGTACTTGATGTATCATATTGTAACGTAATAATGTCTCAATTATATTTATCCTTCATATTCTCATACACCAAATCTTTGAAACCCAAAGAACAAATAATCTGTTTATATACAATTATATTTACTTTTATGTATACCAATTATAATACAGATATCTTTTATCTTAAATAATATTCACTTTTATTCTTGCCTTTAAATTACATAAAACTTTCTAAAATAAAAAATAATTATACTACCTCCTCCCCCTACCTCTCCCCCCCCCTCCCCCCCTCCCTCCAATCGAAATTTTTTCGTCGTGTGCCTAAGCATATATTATGTTAAACAAACAATGCTCGAAAAAACAGGAGCTCTATCCCCAAACGAGACCCACATTGTCTACTATACCTTGTGGATAATTCAATTCTAAGAAAAGAAATGAAAAGTGCGCAAAATATGGTGATACCCTCTAATTTGTGTCACTCATCACTTTGATCTCTAACTCATTACTAACAATGTTCTACACCACAATCTTCCTACATTATAAAGCAAGATTATCTATGCGTCAATCTCTTTATCAGATTATATCTTCATGTCAATTCACCTATATCTAACACTAAATAAAGTTAGATGCTGTCAGTTATCTTAAACGAATTACTCGAGTTAAGTACATCATCTTCACTAAATTCTTACGTCCCCTCTAATGACACTTGTTTGCGATTACAAATTGTCCACTAATCATAGTCTGACGATTTTCTTCACGTCACCCCTTTGGTATCATTTTATCCTACTAATTTAAACTTATGGATAACCGCTTTACTTCATATTCTTATTTTTGCGCACTCGATCACCGTTGTGTTGGAATCCTGGTCTAGCCAGCAGGATGCCTTACCTTCTTTCCATTTTTACTCTGTTATCCTATCCTGTCCTTTATCGTGAGATCCGATGATTCCACACTCATATTTTGTATATGTTTTTGTTATGATAACGCCATAGACACAATGTTAACCATCTACACGCCTATATTAGTATGATATAGAATTCAAAATCCACCAGCATTGCACCATAGTCTTCATGCAAGATACTTATATATCACGTTATTTGCTGATAACCGTATAATAACAGAAATAGGTACTAATATCCCGACCATGCATACTTGTATGAGATGTTTTAAAATAAGTTTATACCATTTGATCTAACAAAGAGTAAATCGACTATGCTATAATTCGACCAATTCCAAATTAATACCCTTATTGTGATATTCATACCTACTATCGCCCTGACACTTTGTTGTCCTCATTATTTTTCGGCTAACTATGGATTAATAATTAAGTAAACAAAGTCGTCTGTTTCTTCCTGTTTCGATCGTCTTTTATTTCAATGTTGTAAGATTACGTATAAGTCATAACTCATATTAAAAGTTATCCATAGAATACAAAAATAATCCTGAATTGATATTATATTATCTTCCAGCTACCAAACTTACAGAGTACTGCGACTTTAAGCTCGTAACGTTATGTATAATTTCGCTGCATATTGAGTTAGAATAAAAAAAACGGCCTTGTTGATTAGTCGTAACAAATTAAGCTTTGTTAACCAGTAATATTGTAGATCTAAAAGCTGGGTCGCGCCTTCTAAGCTCAGCTTTGGTTCAACGAAGCAGGAACTTACAGACAAGTTGTTGTGGCAGGCGGTTTCAACAATTCACAGTGATAGGCAGCGACGTTTTTCTGTACTCTTAGTTGGCGCGTGTATAACAATTTAGTTAATTAACCATGCTTAAGGACCGCCCATGGGGTGGAACAAGGCCCGGGCTATTGGTGGGGCAGATCTGCGGCCGAGGAGGCATTCACAGACGTGATATGGTACTACCAGCAGGTCCATTGACCCTCGAGCTACAATCTAGTGGGTCCACAGCGCAGGTTTATTTCTACTAATTTCTCAACTTAGATTTTTTAAATAATTTCTTACACCTTGGACCGTGTGTTAACATGGTTATGTTACTCCTCCTACACTGGATCCCACCTCTTGGTGTCCAGGGGTCCTTTGCCCAATTGTTTTGTTATTCTATTTAGACATTTGCGAGACTGGCATCACTGCTTCTTATTCTGCCTTACATAAAACGACGTACAGTCAAGATCAACTGATAAAAGAGACTCACAACAAATGTTAGGATAAACAGTAAACAGCTAGATATTGTTTATTCCATAGTTGCTGTGTTTTTGTATGTTTTTGTATGTGAAAAAACCCCGACAACAATATTAAGACAGTGTAAGTGGGTCCATGGGTCCATTGTTTACTTGAACAGCTGATTAACCGTTCGATTGTTTTCAATAATTTTAGAATCATTACAAGGGCATATCAAGTTTCTGATTTTGTTGTTTTAATATACAGTCTTTGTTGAATTTGTTGACTTTGGCAATTGTTAAAACGTCCTCTGTTCGTATTAAATGACTGACATTTGAAGCAACTATTTACTATAGATTTTGACTACATTTTCTGGACAAAAAAAGAATAACTGATAGTAAGTAATGTTTATCTTTTAAATGGTAACTCAAGTGGACAAACAATAAATTTTAAAGTTTTTATTGACAATCAAAAACGGAGATCTTGAAGATGTAATTTTAAAAATCCTGGAGAAACACATTCGAAATTTAAAAAAAACAAT
>CAJDSM010079407.1:1952-13617 GCA_903981925.1 Ostrea lurida
TCTCAGATAGGTTCAATACTGAAACCAAAAGTCATTATCAGTAGCACTGGTGACCCAACTTTGGATAATCTCAATACTGAAACCAAAATACCGTAAATAAAATGTAGAAGTAATAGTTACAGCCTGTATTGTATTAACAAAGGTGTGACTGCTATACTTTGGTAAAGCTAAACCACATCCAAGTATAGTAAATGTAATTTAACACTCTTAAATTTCTTGCAAGTAAAAGCTATGATACTCTACAGAATTTTAGGAGCAATTCAATGAATAAAAAAAACCTCCAACATTTTTTTTTTTAAATAAAGTAACATTGCGATAAAGGTGTCAGTGTACTTGTCATTGTTTAGATGTTGCAAGGCCATGCCCTCGCCGTGCATCATTTTAAATCAAGAATTTCATTAATGAATGCTATTTTGATAAGTTAGAAAAAGTGCCTGCAATTTATGTTCCTGAACATGGAAATATCCTATAAGCATTTTGTTATAAACACAAAATACCATACAAATTATACTAAACACAACACAAATTATCCTAAGCATTATATGAAATATCACAATCATAATACAAAATATTTCTACCATGTAAATAATAGCAATACAGATCATATTGCGAAATAACCTTTAACAACTATTGTAAAGTGTTGCTGTACTTGTGTGCACTTGTTAATTCCTTTTGTAAGGTTTGCGTTTTTGTTCTGCATCAATGATTCTTTATATTGGTACGTGGTTGAAATATCTCCGATGTGTCTGTCTTTATTTCTTTAACTACGTGTGTTTTACGGTTATTAACTTATTATCATCAATTATGAAGGAGAAGGGAGGTACACTGTACACGATATGATCAACTGATAGAAACAAGTAGGATTTTCTCTACGGTGACAGTTATTCAACAAAATGATGTATGTTTATGAATGTCAGAGCAACTTTAAACACTGTAAACTTACGTATAACTTTGAATACATCAGTTAGATAAACATTAATATTACTTTGATGTAGAAGCAATACTCACGTAAACATGGTATAAGAAAACACAGTCTCTCTAAAATGTGTATTAAGGAAGCCATTTTCTGGTATTTATATATAGCGTTTTGGGATTCGTATACCTGTTCTTTTTAAATGTCATGGACTTTTAGTCCTGGACAGATTCCAAATATTTAAATCGTACCAATTTCTTAGGCAGAAGGTTCAGTATCTTCAATGCATGCATCTATATATTATTTAAAGGGATAGAATGGATCGTTTGTGTATTTTTTCTTCTTCAAAGAATTGAAACGAGTCCAAATGACTCATACAAGGTCATTGTCTGTATAAAGTAACAATGTCGTGACCAAATTTAAAACGATTATGTCCCCTGCTTCCTGGACGAAAAAAAAAAAATCACCAAAGTAAGCATTGCTATCTCTTTGGTAAGTGGCAGTGAAAAACGTCAATTTACAACATTTCTGATATCAGAAGGCTTCATTTTTACACAACTATCGTGACTCTAGGCCCGTGCAGGCAAAAGGATGAAAAGACAATATACAGAAACTGTAAGCTCACAAAAGCCACTATCGTATCGATTTTGAAGGTGGTGATATTCCGGTATGCCTGTATGTAGATCTGTCTAAACATTTGGCGTGATTTAAATCTTATTGTTTTCCTTTGTACCGACGAAGTTCTTTGACCTTCCTGATATAGTGCTGTCTTGCAGTGCTGCGAAGTCATTGATTATGTAATAGTTATGGTATATTTATTTTGATGTATCTTGATTTATTTGGACGAAGAATGGTGACGAGTGCGAAGCCCTTTGTCGATAGCTTACTTATATGTACACGTAAATGATTTTGCGATGGTGTTTATTAAAACATTATGTGTTCCAGCTGAGGTTAGAGATATTGCTTTATTTCTAATATCATGTACCCCCTATTTTTTTAAATATTTATTTCAGTATTGCTAATGATACTGTACTTTTTTCAGATACAGCAGATGGTTTACAAAATATGTTGGACGCATTGTAGTTACATCCCAAAATTGAAACACAGTGTTAAAAGTGTTGGTTTTAGAAGTCGTAAACTGAAAAACTGTCATACATGGTGTTATGATGATGTACCTCTAGATGTCATGTGGTAGAAAATATGAACTAGTTAGGAATCCTGTTCCGTTTTAATGATAAATTTAATAAAGCATAAAATGTTTTAGCTATGCAATGTAGATCTAGAAAGAGTATGAATGCTCTGTTAGCTACAACGAAGTTCTAACACTTAATTATCTCAACAAAGTATCTGACACACATGTGAGTAGTATTGCCACTTATACTTGTGAAGAGTGGGGTTTCAGTATCTCTGCAACAGAATTATAAAGTGTACATTTGGATTTTTGCAAGAAAGTTCTACATGTTAAAAAATCTATGTACATTTTCGATGATGATTTATTCAGAATTAGGTACATTTCCATTAGAATTAGAGAGAACATTTAGAATGGTAAAATATAATGTTTTTTTTTTCAAACTGAGAAACACTGATAACTGTATTTTACGTGATATACATGTGCATTTAGAAATGTGTAAAGGATGTCTTGTGGAATCAAATACCAAATGTTGGTTATGTAGTGTAAGGAATATGTTGTTTTCTCTTGATTTAGGGTATGTTTGGTACGAAAACATCGTTAATGAAAACCCGGTGTTATTGCAAGTAAAACGACGGGTAAGGGATATATATATACCAAAAAAAATGATCGCTATGTCGTATGTATATGTATATTTACCATGGGTTGGATCTGCAACTTTATTTAGGAAACCCACGTCCATGTCAATATATATACAGTGCATTAGTAAATTTAGATTGTCCTCTCATAAGCTGGAAATCGAAGGAGGGGAAATACTGTGATATCAGTTTAATTCGTGGGTGTCAATGTTGGTGGGTAACCAAAATTTTACTGGTTCATGGGATTTAGCGGGGGGGCCAGGGGGCCGGGCCCCTTTTGGTGACAAAATTTTATTCTGTATAGAATTATAGCTAAATAACCAAAAATGACTGCAGCAAATAAAACTCCTTTAAACCCTTAGAGTACTTATTCCGGGCTTAATGCCCCTTGGGCAAACTTATTCACTAATATGGGTTTCCATCTAGACCTAGCCAGCCGACATAAGTGCAGGCTCATTTTTTATATCAAAAGAGACGCGGGTCTCTACCCTGATTGCTTCTGAATAATCTTATCATTTCCGCTGCGAGATCGCGGACCCTGGACATTATAAGAGGCGATTATACAATGCTATCGGAGCACTATTGCATCGATCTGACGAATTTGAGATCGCAGATCACCGCCGCTTTGAACCCGCCGTCGGCACTTTCCGCGTTGAACCTCTGCTCCTATTCACAACTATCCATCCTCTCACTACCTCACATCCGGGGTCAAAGTCGGAATGATCACTGTCACATATACTGGATGGCCAGTTTCCCCGAAGCCAAACTCCTCTCCTGTGCGTCCTGGCGGGGTGTGATCGGCCCCTCCATGGGGGCAGGGGAGTCTGGGGCCCGCTTGGGGCCCCAGTGGGGGATCCAGGGAGCGAACACCCTGGTGCGGAGGTCCCGGGGACCGACAGCCCCCGGACGGCTCACAAGCAGTTTTAGAGAGATTTTAACCACAAATAAGGTTGCTATGAAATTTTGTTCGCGAACAGTCATTCTATCCCTACTAATTCTGTCATTTTCACTATACTGCACCGCCATTGGAAGGTTCATTTATCGTAAAATGGAATAGTCATGTTTCTCAGATTGAGGGGGGAAGAGAGGCCGGAGTGTATTCATTAATTTCGTGCGCAAAGTGGAGGCAAGATAGACATATTATAGTTTAACTTATATTTCCACTTGAGTACTCTTTTTTTAGTTGAGGGGTGGGGGTGCTCTCGTGCGGAACGGGTGCCGCACTCCCCCGTATAACATTTCCGCCCCTTGGTAAGAATACGATAGCGCTACTATAACGTAAGATCAAGGTTAACGTAATTAATACAGTAAGCAGGATTGTTTCAATCTATTATTAGGCGTACAAAATGTATCGTTCTCTTAATAGTATGCATTTCAATTGAGGCACAATCCATATAAAATTTGTAAGTAGGGAAATAAAATGTATCATGAATGAATGAAATGCATAACAATAATGCAAAGCAAACAAGAGTTGCTGGGTGGTGAGAATCATTTTCTTAGAAATGGTTTCGGGATTCTACCATTGCTTTTTGTCGCTTTACTGCACCTGTTACAAATCAATTTATCAAAGACAGCCGATCCTGTCCAACTTGAGATAAGTGAATCTGAGGTTTAAGTGCACGTTCTTGCACTTTAAATTAGTATTTCAAACACGCAGGATTTTGCTCTTAACTCCTACCTCTCACACGCCTCACGCCGCACCGCTCCCACTCAAGGTTATCTAGGTTAACGATGTGATGCTCAAGACTAAGAGCCACATCGAGTGTCGTGAAGGTCGCTAAGTCAGGCCGCGCCAAACTGGTCCAAGCTGCAGGGGCAGGGAGGGCGAGAAGGTCGCGCGCCACGCGGATAGCTCGTAGAGCTGATAAGCATAATTCTTTTTCGCGAGTTGGAGGCCATTTAGGTCCTCCGCGGGTCCGTGAGGGCCTTAATTTTATTAGGGGGTCATGAGAGACGTAAGCTCCCGGAAGCTTTGAGAGAATTTAGCTTTTTATTTTTGAAAATGGGGGGGGTGGCACCTGCACCCAATGCAACCCCCCACCCCTGAGTAATTCGTAGAAATGTAGAAATGACAATGATGTTCTTCAAAAGTCTTATGGCTGGTGGGCTGACAATCATGAGAATTAAGAAATATATTGGGGCAAAACTTTATCCATTGACTAAAGATATATAAATTAGATTTATATAGCCCAAGGTTACGCCTCACACCACCTAGGGCTCCGCCCACTCAACCCTTTAAACCCCCTGTTGCCACTGCCATGGTCCTTGGCGGTGTTTTGTGTTATTTCACGATGCGCGGGTTTGCGCTCGGTATCCAGACCACAACTTCTACTTCTCCTCTAATTATCTTTTTTCTCTTAAAACACCACTTCAGGCACCACGCCTTACTACGCCATTAAAATCCTCAATAGAAAACGCTACCATCACACCCAACACGGCACTACACATCCATCCACTACTACCACACGGCCAATTAAAACCCACTTCGTTCATTGACACTTTCGCCCATCACTTCCGGGTCAATGACACTCCCTTGCTGGATATAAATTTGCTATTTGTTTGATACTGTGTTAGGGTTATCCACCGCTTCGGCCTGAATTTAGGGATGTGTCTACAACCTTTTGGCATCACCAGCCAGCGCTTTGTCACATCATCTTAAACTGATACAACCGTCTTGTTGGGGATGCTACTTCCACCCCGCCCAGATTCCAATGAAACTTGACCGGGTGTACTCCACATCTCGATCCTGGTTGGTAGTGTGATGTGGGTTTGACGCATAGGATATCATGGGGGGAATGTGGGGACCTGTCTTGGTATTATTGCGCCCCATCTGTTGACGTTTGAACAGGTCCTCTCTTTCGTTTTATTCTTACTTATTTTTCCACTCTGTTTTCACCAACTCATTCTCTTCTAGCGCATCTTCACAATCGCTCTCATAACTTAGTGCTTTCACAGTCCACTAATCTTATATGACATTATCCCCTCTATAAGACTTGTCAATCATATTCTTAGATTTAGGATGTATATAGTCCCTATAACAGGGATGCAATGTATGAATTTTGGTTCGATTTTTTGAATTCTATAACAATAATTGTCTTTTGTTCGTAAGAGAAAGTAGATGAAATCACTGAGTCACATAAAGGCGACTTTCGTTTGATAGCATGTATACGTTTGTTTTCAGAGATTAATCGCTGAGTTCCTATCTTTTAGATAAAAATAAAGGAATTGTCTAAATTTCTAGAATAAAGCTGCAGTCATTGAATATGTGTTCACTAATTATCAATGTTATTTAATAAACTCAAGGCATATGTGTAAGCTTTGGGTCACTTGTTTTTTATGAGAGATTTTTAATGGGTACACATCAAGCTAAATATTTTTTGGGGCACATAAATTGATAAATACCTTAGGACTATTAGCCATTGGAACTTCGCCACCATATAGGTTTAATAGGGATATTGGGGATGAAAATATATAATAAGCAGATTTATAAAAGATTTTTGAAAAATCCCTTATGGTGGAACATCTTCATTTGAACGAGAAACCTTCAAATGATACCATGATTAGAAAATCACCCCATTTCTAGCTATGAAATGGTGGTCATTTATCTAATTCAGCTATAGAGGGGCTGGCACGTCTGAGCTAAAATTTAATTTCATGATTTCATTATTGAATAGTTGTCACAAAATTCGACAAGCATTTAGAGGTTATTCTGAGATGGTGCTACTGCAATCATATATTTGATAACAGGATCAGTGTTGAGTGGACACTAGAGATAATACTCTACTGTTCAGTTCTTCTTTTATGGTTATACAAAGTTGAGTTATTTGTTGTTTATGGTTTACCTATTGAAATGGCTAGTATACGATCGTTTATAGCATGATACTCTTATTTCGCAATATTTATCAATGTCATGTGTCTGGGAACATCAATTACAGTCGTTTCTTCCTTAGTTTGTAATCTTGTATTCATCTCATTTTTGGTTTTAAAGCATCTCTATGGTTAATACTACTTACTAGTTGTGCGCGAATCTTTGAATAGGATCTTACAATCAGAACGTCAAATCGAAGCATTAGTATTCACTTTGGGATGACATAGTGGGCAAACTAGTTGTGGGTAAATCTCTTTTATTCAGTAAATCGAACCATGAGTTCAAGCGTTTTTGCTGGGACCATATAATATATTCTAGTGGATTTGCTAGCATTTAAAGATAAGGGAGGAGACTTCTATAAATCATTTGAATACATTTTTTTTAGCTCTCAGAATTGAAATAGCTCCTCTATTAGCGTCACCTTAGTATATATAGGATCTTCTGAGACACTGTATCATGGGGGCGTAGAAGTTATGGGGGGCATCAAATTGCCCACACTCGCATAATTTAAAAGTAAAGTAACTTTTAAGGATGCGTATTTATGATTGCAGACTTGCGAAATTAAAAAAGAAAAGTTGGGGTTTTGTCAGTGGGCTTATGTCATTGTGATATCTCGTGTTCCTACCCTTCCGCTTTTGTCGGAGGTGCCGTGTTGCCCTACACTGCGATTTTGTATATGTTTTTCTGATTATGATTACGTTTGAGCACAATGTTAACAGGTTCGGCCTTTTTGTGTTAAACATCGTACCTTTTTGCAGGCTTACAATTTAGGCTAAAGAACTGTAACTCAGTCTTGTTTGAGTCAACAAAAAATTACAACTGTCCAATCATAGATACACTAATCATGGTTTCTTAGCACAAGGCACAGATGTAAAAAAGAGGGATGTTTGTAGAAGGCGGTTTGTGCGGCTTTTTTGCAACTTGATATATGCGAAATACAAACATGGAAGCGAGTGTAGCGGTGACAGAAGGTCGATCATTGTTGTGTAGGGTGAAGGCGACTGGCTGGACAGATCACCTCGCCTAAATCATACTGCCAAACTCATACTTTCAGGCATCCCCTCTCAGGCGTCCAGCAGGGAAGAGACACGGACGCAACACGTTTAAACAGCCACAGCAAGGAGCTAATTACAATACCCGATATCAAAAGCCAGCTAGTCGCGCAGGGAACTAGAGCGAAGAAAATCCATCTGCTTCAACCTATTGAAGCACTGGGTTACATTGAGCATTTAGATGGCAGGACTGGTTTGATTGAAAAGAATGAAATCATAAACAAGCTGGGCTTGGCCGGAGTAAACAGACTTCTTCAGCTCCAAACTCTAATCAAAAACATCTCGGCAACTCAGGCAGCCCTTTGCCAAAAGATAAAAGGCACAGCTGTCCAGTAAAGAAGCTAAGACATATGAGGATAAATACTCAGTCAAAGGCCAAAGAAATTCAGTTACTACGACTGACACCAAGACAACTCCAAAAGGGGTTCTAACGCTTCAAGGACTGTTCTGTACATTGTAAGCGGAGCATCAGAGCCGTCTGGTAGCGGATCATCCAGATCAGCTCCTCTTCTGAGATGGAAGCAAACTCATTAAGACAAAACTGGTATTCTTTGAAGGTGGGGGCAGAGAAGCACTAGTTGGTAGCTGGGAGATATGTGTCTTATATTAACCAAGCAGACGCATCGTCAATCAATAGCTGGGATCGCACATTAGTGCGTCTACCGTCAAACAGCCAATAGAGCATAACTCTTGATCGAAGCCACCATCGTGTGTTTGTTTTCTGTGTTCGAAGAAACGAAGCAAGGCATAGAAACAGATGTCAACTGGGAAAGCTCCTGGAGGGCGGATGCTATCCCTGCGAAAATCTGCAAGTCAGCAGGCCCTCAGAAAGCATCCTATGCTAAAATGAACTTTTCCCAGTCAGATGTGGGAGAGCGAAAACCCTACCTCAAGAAGCTAAGAGGAGCTTCAATACGTCCGGCACTTCATAGGCAAGCGCAAAGGGTACACATAGCAGTCCTCGCGACAACCAACCGAGCGAATTTCAATGCAAAAAAATAATAAAGAAAAAAATCGGCTCCACTCACCATTGGGCTGGAAAAATCCTCGCACGTGTTATGGCTCTAACAGACTCCTTTGTTTCACCGGAAAAGGTCTTTTAGACCCGAAGCGAATGTGGGTTCTTCGTGGGCAGGCGAGGAGGCATAGTCGAGCATGATCTTTGCTGCAAGGCAATTACAGGAAAAATTTACAAGGAGCAAAAATGGTCTAGTCTATACAGCGCAACCTTTGTAGACGCTATGACAAAAGCTTTTGGCACGCAGCGTCAGCCGATCGGGGTCTTTGGGTCATCATGGAGAAAAGGTCGCGGAGGTGTCCCAAACATTTACGTCAATGGTACGGCCAATTTGTGCAGGTGATGGATATCGGAGGGCCGCATATTCTGCGAAGATGGAAAACCAAGTTCTCTTGGGGCGGTCTTGGTGGCAGTTACAAATGGGCGTGCTGAAGATGGGCAAGGCTGTGTACGTGGGGGCGGTGCGCCGGGACAGCTGGTTCAGTGGGCATGAATGTTCAGCCGGGCCATGCTGTTGGATGCATTCACAGAACAGAGATCCAGGGCGTTGATATTAGTACGCGTACGGATGGAGGAATATTCCAATCTTATCCGCCTGAAAGCTAAGACCCAAGGTTCACTACCAAAGGTAAGGGATGCTTCTCTTTGGCTGATGACTGCCTTGAATGCCCATACACAACGCAGACATGCAACCCATAGCCTCAACAAGGTTTTCACTGCTTGCGACAACTTTGGACTTACAATAAGCAGCAAAGAAAACTGAGGTACATGTTGCCAACGCAGGGCACCAATGCCCTACACAGAGCCAGAATGTCTCACTCAAGATCTGACGACTCAATCCTGTAGAGAGTTTACCTATCTTGGAAAGCACCCTGTCAACGCAGAGGTCCACATTGACGACGCAGGTCAAACTCCCGTATAGGCAAAAGCAAGTTCTGCATTTGGGTCCGACCTGAAGAAATCTGTTTGGCAAGCCGCGTGTGGTATCGCTACAGCACCAAGCTCAAGTGTGTACAGAGGCAGTACGTTGTAATTGACACCTTACTGTAGTGCAAGCGAGACTTGAACGTCTATCAAAGCACACCAAAGTAAATCACCATTTCATACAGTGGGTGTCTTCGAAAAATTCTCGGAGTCAGATGGCAGGAATAAAATTCGGATAACCGAATCCTTACGGCCGAGCCGACATGTACAGCATTGGCACTATTTGCGCTCAAATCAAACTCCCTGGGCCGGTCTATCCGACAGAAATGGAAACGAACGCGCTATTCCAAAACAGCTCCTGTACGGTGAACTCAACAATCGGATCACGCACAAAGTGCCAGAACAAAGCGCTACAAGCGACACCCTCAGTCGCCAAGCCTGTTCAAAATACAAACCTGCGCACTGTGGGAACACTAGCCACAGACCGGAAACGCTTGGCACGCAAGCGTGAAGATGGGAGCAAAATGCCACCGAGGAAATCGTACCCTTTTAGCAACTTCAAAGCGAGGACAAAACGGAAAGAGAGAGCAGCATTCAACACTAGCTCCATCTGGACGCATCTTGTCAATATTGTTGGTTGCAACTTTCCATGCAAGGATTGGACTTGTCAGCCAATGATCCGATCCCACAAACAAACAATCAAACCAAAGATGAAATATGGTCATCTTTCGACACGAACGGACGAACTACTATGCGAAAACATCAAACTTTTTAAAAAAAGATCCATTTTAGGAATAATGTCTATTTTCTAAAATTTTCTAATGGAACACAAAAGAAGAATAAAGATTTTTAAATTACTGGCCAAAATCAAATAAGTTTTACACAGAATTTCGAGTATCTTCAATTGACTTAGACTTTTTTAAGAATAGTTGTTCTGTTTTCAAAAAATACATCAACCAATTAATAAATTGCAACAATCTGCGAATCTAGTTCCAAGTCTCCGTTACTTGTATCATAAATTTTTAAAACCGAAGTACACACTATATGAGTATAGAAGGTACATAAATTGGGAATGAAATAGAACACTGCTAAAATCATGCACATTTAGAACTTTTTTCATTACAAGTCCTTCCGCCAACAAAGCTACAGTCCATATCAAACTTTCCAACCTTTAATTGACACAAATTTCCGAACTAGGATTAATGGGTTAAAATAGAATGTGTAATATGATGCCAATGGGATCAACTATTCGAACGAGTAAACTATTTGATTATAGGCAGTCCTGCGCAGTTGTGCCTACAAACATTGCCAAGACCTAACTGTCTTCAAGACTGAGACCGTGTCTAGAATGGTCTTTGGGCATGTTTAGTTTTTTGATTGAATTCTAAGTTGAGGAGATCATGCCTAAGTTAAGCCGAGTCTTGCGTAGATAGTGATACCGACTTGTGCGCTGTACGTACTCGAATCTGACCCGCTACAGATAGGTGTGCAGTATAAGTCAGAGGGTCGATAATTGGCTCATTATAGGCCGTGCTTTGACTTCCCAAGCATCCAATCAAATTGCACCATTCATACCTGATTGAGCATGACATCAAAACCAGAGAATCATTAAGCATCAGAAAGGCAGTTTTCAATACAACCGCGATTTACGCCGCGGATAGATAAGAGTGAATATAAGCTTGCAACAAGTATTGTACACCTAAATACAAAAACAACAAAACACTGGTTGCGCTCGAGTTTTCGTCAAGAGGCGATTAACTCTGCATCGTCCGTTAGATGGCAAATCTCAAGCGCGCGACTAATTCAGCCAATGGGGTAAGATTAGAGTAGCGAATCCGGACCTTGGCTCGCGCAAGATGAATCAAGCAAAATATTCCTCAGAACTGTCTTAAGATTGTCTAAGAACATTTGTCACCAAATTATACACAAATACGGCGGGCCTATTTACTTTCAACTGTTCTCAGGGGCCCGTGTTTGCCCACACTATGTTTTTTTTGGGGGGGGGGGGGCTTGCGGGGGTTTGGGGGTTGTATTCTTCTTGGGACTTACCGAGATTGATCACTGTTGGTTATAAGCATATATCTTGCGTACAAAATAGGACTGTGTTCCCGTACGAATTGATT
>CAJDSM010079414.1:128-18867 GCA_903981925.1 Ostrea lurida
ACAGATAGTATGTCGCAGAGTCAGATAATTGGAAATACATTGTGAAGGTGCATGAAAGTTAGAAGTACTCGCGACAAAATTTAAAGATCGCAGACCCATAATTGAAGACAAATTTCCTGAACGTTTTCCTCACACTTGAAAGTTCTGGACAAACCTATTTACAATAAACTCATCAATGCCTGTTTGCGTGTGGTAATAGGGATCAGATGGAAGTGTGATGCTGGGTTATGAATGTGTACAGATGAAGTATTTACAAATACTTTTCAGTGATATAGCTTTGTCCACATTTGTATCTTCGACGAGTTACTTGGTGAAGGTGTCGATGTCTGGATGCAACGTTTGCTGTGCAGATGAAAACTAATAAGTATGCTAGTTTAAATGTGTTTACTTCCAACTAAATTGCAATTACAACTGAAAATGTCTCTTCATTACAAGTTTCTTACCACAAAAGATGACAGACAGGGAATATTACAAAATTGCTAATCAACTTGTACCAAACACGGAAACTTGAGCAGCAAAAAACGTCATTCAATTTTGGCTGAAGACAATTTTCGGAAAGTAAACATGTGTTAAAGATCTTAAAACGATCCGAGGGAAAAGTCGGTGAGTTAATATCCCTTCCAATGGAAACCAAAAGCGCAAAAACATTGCAAAAACTGGTAAATTTTCTATTTAGAGTTGTGTGTTGTTGTGTAAAAGGACAAAAGCACCTGTGAAGTTGTCAGGTTATTGGCTGACAACACGCGACGCATAGGATGTTCGCATGAGTGCAAGTGTACAAGATGTGAGATACTCCTGGTATCTTTTGCAAATTGCAGAGGCAATCATTTACCCCCAGTTAAATTTTGGTGCCCCAGTTCCAGAATGTTACATTTCAGTTAAAGAATGTACCTTCATTAGAGGAAACTTCTAGATAGCTGAAAGGCCATTAGCAGATTATATAATTCTCCTCTAACCATTACCTGTGTTTAGTGGTGCAGACCCTGCAAAGTGAGTCATTTGCACACCTATGTTTTTTCATTTGCTATTCAGAGTATTTACACAAAAATGGATTTCAAAATAGATGCCTTGTTTGCCAATTAGTTCGGGTTACATCGAGGCAAATGACATGCCGTCTGCAAATGATAAAACACAGGCCTAAAGATAAGACATTAGAAATTTTTCCTATTTGCCCAATTTCCTAAACTTGGATTTTGCTTTTTCCCCCCTCTGGGGATGTTTTGGGTATGCCATTTTAACTGTTCTGAGCCCATGTCTCTTAAACGCGATTCATTTTTTGGAAACGGCATGCTTTTATCCTCGTACTGGAAAGTATATACATATGGAAAACCGGGCCGGTGGCAAACATCCACGATAATAGGCAAAATAAAACGGTTAAGACTTAGAGATTAGGGAATTGATATAGTTTGCCAACCAAAGTGAATCTTTCACTTTTGTTTAATGCTATTGAACTGATATTTATATTCGAAATCCTTTGGTCCATTTACTTGTTTCGTTAATGTTTGTTTCCTCGTATACACTACAAGCTATGGGCTCATAGAGTTTTGTTAAAATTAAGTCATATATAAAAATCAAATATTTTCAACTTTTTTCTTATTCATTTATCTCTATATATTAAATTTTGTTCGACTCGAAAAATTTAAGATCTGTCATTTATGGCATGCGAACTATTGGAGTACATTTTATATAATTTCCTTGCTTGCCCAACGTGTGCAATTCAACCATATCTTCTATTTTAAAAGCTACTATATACCTCCTCCTACGGCAAAGTTGCAAGGGCATGTCATAAACCCCGGACCCTCACGCCGGCCATCGCCGACGACAAAACAATCAAATTAATAAACAATAAAGATTTCACATTCACTATACACCAAAAACCGGTTGCTGAACATCGAGACCGCCAGAGTCGTCGTCAACCGGAGGGAAATGGAATCACACGGCATCTGTCATCACGAGTTGCAGTTAACTAGGCCGCGTCGCCATCGCGGTCAACGATAGGGGACATCGATGCTTTTACTCCGGGATTCAACAGGCCCCCCCTCTTGCAGTACTCTTCAAAACCTAAACACTCATTCACTCCACGCATGCCTATTTTCATCGATATCAAACTGTTGTGCTATTATCTTAAAGAATTCTCACCCACCGTCCACCACAACTCATTGCACACACTATCTTCCGACCCGGCGCACCCGAGACCTTACCTTTGCCTTCTCCGGTCAATAATTATCTATGCGTCACCACTCGCATAATCACGGAACCCGAAAAAGTGACGCACCTGCCACATACCCCACCGCTCCCCACCATTGCTTGACAATGTCGTCTCTTGGGCCAATCACGGCTAAAACGAACCAATCATAAATATGCATATCGCCTTACTAACAATGCGACACCATAATCGACCTTACTCTACCTCACCTAGCGACTTTTTTTTGTCCTAACAATCAACGTAAGAGATCCTTTCACGTTAAACATCACAATTTTACATTATGGTGCAGAGCCGTCAAAGCGGCAATAATTCCCCGGAACAAAAAATCGGAAACTGCAGCACATTTCCCCTGGTATATGCGCCACTTACACAGTATGTTCTCTCCCTCCCACCTACAACAGTTTCCACGATATCTGCTTGACCGGCGCGCTTTCAGAGAGCTGCCCGTGACAAACTGTCGTTCCAATAGTATATTTACACTTGTGGCCCCAAAATTTTAAGTTCAAAAGGCGCATAATTCCCCCGGCGGCAACCACAAAACTTCGACTCATCCCAACATCTTCGTCGCTAATCCACCGCGCGCACGCTCCTAACGACAGCCTTCTTTCCACATCACTTACACTACATTCCACATACTCTGCCACTAGCGGTTTCAGGATGGAGCTTGCCCTCACGAAACCTGTCTTCCAGACTAGACAAGCTCCATGATTTAAATGTGGCCACAATTCGTAAGTGTTCCAATACCAGGGCCCGGTCCACCTACCACATCCCGCGAACTAACAATATTGAGCACTAGAATTCTCCTGCACTTATATCGCACCCGATCTACATGGCTACTGTTCTTCCCATAACTACAACTCTCTCCTCACGAAATTCCTGCCTGAGGCCGTTTCTCACGAGGGAGTCCCTCGCGCTTGACCAACCCCAAAACACACACAAAACAAAAAAACACAGGACTGACGGACTCCCACGCGACCTCTGACGGTGGTCAAAAACATTCATACCCTCCGCACACTCGCGCCTCTGCCCCTGGGTATAATCTATGTATTCCATCACATCAACCACACTCCACCCTTCTCACAAAAGCCACCCAAAGATCAAAAACATCCCCCATTCGATCCCAACACCCATCTACCAATCCCAATAGCACTCATACGCTCTGTCCCACTCATTCTCAAAACCTCCCCAACTCCAACATGACCCTACAACCCAATGCGACGGCCTCCGTTCCCGTGTTGAAAGCAAAATAATCACCTGGCCTGCTCAACGTTTACAGCCCCTTTCAACCCGCACAATGGTGACCGTCAAATCATGACACCGGAAACTATTTTTAACAAGATGACAAACAATGCGGTTCGTTAGCGTGCCACGCTGCTGAACCCTCGCTCGGTACTTGCATCTAAAATTCAACTACCTCCGCATATGGTTGGCCACTCTTACTCCAATATCATCATACTTTACTCACCAGTGCAAACATAATTTCACTTACCAGTAAAAATAGATTTCATACCAGTAAACAAATAATTTCACACCAGTGAAAATAAGCACTTGGCAAAGCCTACCCACCAATGTAAATATTATATCTATGTGAGTGAAATAATTCACTGGTAGTATAATACTTATTACACTAGGAAAATTAAATTCAACAATGCCATTCTACTCACAAATAATCTATTTATACTACAGTAAAATTAATTTCACTACCAGTGAAAATAAAACGCTGCCAACAGCGACCCACAATTAAATATTTATCACTGATAGTGAAAATTGACCCAATCACAGACAGCGTAAGAAAGAAGAGAGAGAGAGAAGGAGAGAAGAGAGCAGAGAGAAGAGAGAGAAGAGAGCGAGCCAGAGAGAGAGAGAGACGAAGAGATGAGAGACGAGGAGAGAGAGATTTTTAAAAATTCTTAAACCTACCTACTGGGCATCCTACATTAGACACCATCGTAAAAACAGAATGCAAAAGAAAATTTTCTAAGTCGCCACCAAAAACATACCATCAACGAACTTGTTGTCGTTTCCCAGTGACGGACGGACAATATAGAGCACTGAACTCTGGATGGTATCATATTCAGCATGTACGTTACTTTTAAAATCATTTTTCTCCAGTCCCAATTGGGATCCAAGCCTCGATTAAGAGTGCCGTCAGGAACAATTTTTTTCTTTTGCATTAAAATACTTCTTTGGTCATCAAGGCGTCAGGACTGATTTTGAAAGGGGGGGGGGCGGCAATACCATTTGCTTTAACCTCTATGATAAAAAAGGCCTTGTAACTGTATCGGGCGGATGAATCCTAGCTATCCGCTCCCTCTTCTTAGAAGCCCGGGGCGGGGCACTTCGGTAATTTTATGGTAGGGACGTGTCGCTGATCATAGCAGGACCCCCAGCCCTTTTCATATATTTTAGATTGAAGTATACCTTGTTCATATAATTTTCTGGTCAAATTGGTGACTTTTTCCATTATGACAACAAAAACTGCCAAAGCTGGATCAAATTAGCAATGGCCATTCATGATGATTAATGAGTAAACATTAACTTTATCATATATTTCATGCTGATTGCTATACGCTTGTCATATATTCTGTTAGAGAAAAAAGCTTACCTATTCCAGCGCACGTCCCTATTTATCGGTATATAGAAGTGCCGCCCCCCGGCTTTAGATTCTTGTGATCGTACGGCAGATATTAAACTTTCTGTTGTGTGGCGCGCTAAGTTACGTCACTGTATTTTTTTTTAATCGTATAATGTAATTGGTCAAGTTTTCCTTCCAGATAAAATTAAGTTGTGGGTAGCTTGGCCAGCGTTTATTTTCACTGTAGTGAATTATTTTCACTGGTATGAAATAATTTACTGTAGTATAAATAATTTATTTGTGAGTAGGATGGCCATTGTTGAATTTATTTTACTAAGTAGTATGAATAATTTATATTACCAGTGAAATTAATTTCACTACTAGTATTAATATTTAAATTCGTGGGTACTTTTGGCCATGTTTTATTTCACTGGTAGTTGAAATTAATTTCATCTGGTAGTAAAAATAAAAATAATTGCGATAGGGATGGCCACAGCCATATACGCAGCCCAGTCCCACAAGCGAACTTACACGACCACGCGACAAGTAATGGAAATATGAAGACGTTTGGCCAAACAGCAAAGAAATATGACAATCCTTGGAGATATCAGTCAGGGTTTGAAAACAAACTTCCATAATTTTCTAGTCCAACCATTGGTTTATTGCGATACACAATGTAAGCGATAAGCATGGTAAGCTACAGCCTATGCACATCTTGGGAAAGGACATACTGCGACAAAGCATAATCAGACACCTGAAAACATCTTATTAAGAAAACCATCATAAATGAAAAGTCATCAGTTAACTTTCAAGCGCCAAATCCGTATTAATAAGACTTTAATATTGCAAACTGTTGCCTTGGGAATTGGCCCTTAACAATACCCTGCTATAACCCAAATCATCATTTTCGACCTCCACCGACTAAGGAAAAGATCTACAGGAAAATTAGGGTCAACCTGGCAACTACAGTCGACGTCTTTACAAATCATATAGCCCCTAACAGAAAAATTTAACCCTAAATATGAGAGCCTTTGATAGAATACATCCACAAGTTCGAGGAAACAGATGTTTCATACCCTTTCGGCTTTTTAGACGTCAATTTACGTACTGATTGTGACAACGAATAGTCCCTGTCGGAGTTAGATAGGTCCACAGTGTCCTGTGAGTGTCGTAAGAGGCACTGAATGGGGCGGCGTCTCACGGATGAGACCAGAAAAAACGACGTCCGGTCACAGGCAGTGTGGCACGTATAGATAAAGGTCCCTCACGCTTCAAAGGCCGAACACAGCCTAATTTCTGTAAGCCCTTTCACGCCCAATGGTGACGTCTCCACTATCGACCGTAAATATTCTCGAGTGGGACCGTCAGCAGAGGATCTTACTCCTTCCATGCACCTGATCCCGTACCTTTCGCTTTTGTCGGGTCCGTTTGCCATCACTCGATTTTGTATGTGGTTTTTGGATTATGAGTACGTTCTACACAATGTTAACTTCGCCTTTTTTGTACGTTTTAAAAACCAGTAAAAATACATCAATCATACGTTTAACACTGTGGTGAAGACTTTGCCCTCACCCTTGAAAAATCAGTACACGGCTCATCCTCCATTCTACTTTTTTCCACAAGGTTCTACATACACACACACAGCTCCGATGCCAGTACCCCCTCCCTAACTAGTTGCACGCGCGAAATAATGTTATGACAGAGAACGGTTTAAAGAACCCGTTAACTGCATCAAAAGACCTGCGATTTCTCGATCGGACAACCGTAAGCGCTTTGCTAAGCTCAAAAAAAAATGTAAATGTAAAGCCAAAGATACGACAGTATAACTTGTAATCCTAAATAGAAGTACTGAAAACAAGTAGTTGAGCAATCAGAGGTGAGTTGAATTCAGGCCTAGCAGGAGTAAGCCATCCCCTGTGTGGACCGTCACCGACCCGCCTGAGCCCATAGTTCTTGATAGGTAAACGGAACAAATCCGTAGGCAAATCCGTGTGCTGAAAAACGGCTCTGCACGATGGCTATGAAACACATCAAAAGCATTCTGACGCCAACTGGTTAGGTCATATTTGTAAACTAAATTTTATTAATAATAACACCATAGAATTTACGAAAAATGCTGTCTCTAAACGTGACTGTTGAACACCCCTGCCAACAACCCACTTGTCTGTTAGTTAGCTTGCTCGACTCAATAATGACATACCGCAGAACAAAGCCCCCTTCGCGTATCGATTAAGTTGAAGCACAAACACACCATATGCAGGTGATGAATGGATTGTTATTATTTACTCGTTTTACGTCCACTGCGAGCAATTTTCACTCGATATGGAGGACGTCATCAATGCCGGTGAAGGGCTCAAAAATTTAGACCTTATGCTCGGCACTCAGGGACTTGGAGCAGGGAGGGACTACTTTCTCGTGCCACACCTGCGTGCACACCGGCCAGGGCCTCGTTTCTCCGGTCTCATCTCTCCGAATGACGCCGCCCCCATTTAGTCGCCTCTTACCGACACGACAAGGGCATGCTGCGGACCCTATTCTAACCCAGATTCCCCACGGGTAACGTTGATGATGGAATACTGCTACATAAAATAAGGCGGAATGTTGACGATATTGTCATTTGCACCTACCATCAGGCATTACGGGAAAAAATAAAAAACTTCAACAATTGCTACTAAATGATGTAGATGTTTGGCAATAAACCAGACACTCCGGGTTGTCCTTGGCTGCCACTCCTAATGCCACTAATCTGATCGTTAGTTAAGGGTTCTAACGCCCTTTTGTCAACACTATAAGGACTGGCCCAGTATTTGCCCCATTTGCATCCCCCTATCATTAGACGTCTAGCTGCTGATTTTAGCAAAACCAATTTTGAATCCCCGTGCGTGGTCCGTCGTCGACCCGACATTAGATCTCTCAGTCCCTACTTGTCGTAAGACGCAAGAGCGCGACCTGTAAGACGTCCTTCGGATGAGACCGGACAAAAACGAACCCCAGCTCGTGACACAGCAAACGATCGCACCCTGCGCAAAAACCCGGAAGTGCCAAAGGAATAGGCCAAATTTTGCAGACTTTCCGACCAACATTTTGGTTTCGTCTCCGATATGAGTGAATTATTCTGACATGGATGTAAAACAATAAATCAATCAATCGAGTCTAATGTTTGAAACCATTCCTTAATTCAAAACTAACAAATTACTGTGAACCAAAACTCACAAAGCTGATTCTTTTTGTTCATTTACCATAAAACTTAGAGTTGTGCGTCGCATCCAAAAGTAAGCCAAAGATCCCAAACACTTCCCATGCACTGTTGTTTAGAATTTCATTCGCAATTTCAGGGACAAAGAACATCAAATAGAAGAATTACGATGTCCAAATTGAAGATGTACATGAAGCTGACATTAATCATTAATGATCCATATATTCATACATCCCAACTGGAAAATGTCGCAAGAAGAAATTACTGTTGACAGTACCCCGCAATCGTTCACTTCTTGACATTTTCTAATCGTGGCTATCGTGCGTGTATCCATCGTATCGTCGTGTATCCTATCGTATCGTGTCACTAGTTGCCGCTTTTCTATCCGATGTTGCGTTTATCAGGTCTATCGGTATCGTGTTTGGGCGTGTATCAGGTTTTCCGTATATCGTATCGTGTATCCTTCGGAAAACTTCGGATCATAATTTAAATCCTAACAGAAAAAGTACGATCACTTTCCGAACCTTCATTCGTTCTTGTCTTAAAAGCTATTTTAGGAATCGAGGAAAGACAACAAAACAATGAAGCTGGCTATGATCAAGATGCAATAAATAAATAACATACAATCTTTGTCTGCTCCAGCAGATGGTGAAATATCTATCAGAAACCAATATCATTTTTAAGACTGGGAGTTGCCGTTGGTTCGTCAAACCAAATCGAGGGTCCACAGTAATTAAAAAAACTCCAAAGCTTCCTTGAGTGGACAGTTGGCTGTCTAGTAACAATGATTAATTCATATTTGTAATTAAGTCTACTTAGAGAAATAGGAAAATCCAATTTTGAAAGACCCACCCCCCTCCCTCCCAGTAAATTACATTCTCTGTATTACGATGTAATAAAGCATTTTAATTTCCCCCCAATTAGTTCGCATTTATCCCACTTGCATGTGTATATACCTTGTATGTACCAAGCTATACGCTAACTGTGCGCGCTCTTTGTATCAGGCTATTGTGTATACCCGTTTTGATAGCAAAGCATTTCGCGAGACGACCATGGATTTCACACCCTTAGGGCAGATTAAATTTATATATAGGCACCGGAGAGTGTTGCCCCAAAAAATCGGGTCATTTGGGTGACGACTTTCTTGTTGTTCCATCGTCTTTCTTATTGTACATACATGTACATTTGTGCCGGATAGGTATCATTGGAAATTTTTTTACTATGGGTCATATATGCCGGTTTTGATATTCAATATTTTTTAAAAAGCCGCTTTTGCTCATTTGCTCTAATTTGTTTGTATACGAATACCCAATGTACATGAATATTTGATTTCTTGATGAATATTAGTACAGTATTACTCATAGTGCGGGATCTCGTATCAAGACAGCCGTAACGTGCAGCGAAAATTACATTGTAATTTAACATTGAATGAGCGGTGAATTCACTAGCAACACTCTTCGCGCACCAGGACCAAAAATATTACATTGATTTTATTCACCATCCCAGCCGAAATTAATTCTTTCTTAGATGTAATATTACAGCCTAGCTAAAGTTCAGTCAGCAACACCAATTGTAACAATATATTTACTTACATACAGATGATAACACTAGAAAAAAGAGAACTTTCTGAAACACGATGTTAAACGTTATACCCGGAGTTTATAGTCACTAGAATTATTTATATAAAACACACCCCAAGCATCTACTGTTTAAGATCTCTCCGAATCAAATGACAAGATCGACCCCCCCCCCTTCTAAGTGCCGCCATTTGGATCAATTTACACCATTTACAGTATCCGAAAGAGAAAGGGGCAAACCGGCCGCTGAATTTTGTTGATTAATTGTGACAAAATAAAAGAGGGGTATAATTTAAAGAGGAAAAGTTGTCTTAAGTTTCGTTGATTATGAACGTTTACAAAAAGCTAGAGGGCTTATACACACACCAGTCCAACACCTATATTAGATAGTCAACGAATACAATATACAAGTTGGAAAATGGACCTCTTTAATACTAGGTTGTTCCAGTTTTCATTTCAGAAATCTGTCCTGTAATGTTTGTCTGAAGCTTTAAAATCTCTTATTATTAATACCTAAAACACCCAAGCTCCAAATGAAATATGCTACGCCGCGCGGGCTCGTTTAGAAATTGTATAGCAGATAACAGTTGCCAGATGCATTAAAAATTATAAATGCATTTCCATCTAACGCCCTGACAAAAATTTTGTCTTGCTTAATGGGTATATATGTTGTTACATGTACATTGTACGATGAGAACAACTTACGCTTTATTCTACAGGGTGGTAAAGCTTCATGTTATATATGGCTCTGTCTGAGCGATTTCCAATGCTCATGTATATTAATTAAAAAATTCGCGCAGCCAGTTGGAATGTAGAAAAAAATATTGATTCTTGTAAAATATTACAAGAAAAATGTATCGTCATAGTTAGTGCACGATCACATTACATGCATTCCTTTTCAATTAGAAATTCTTAGGAGTATTATCGTGTTATGTATATAAAGGATATTGGAAAACCTTTGAATTATTTTCCAACATAAAAAATGTGCATTTAGTTATAGTAATACAGATTTCGTTCCGTCTAAATTTGCTTCTAAATTACAAACAATTCTATCAGGTTTCCGTTTATCGTGAAGAAGATCGTTATCGGTTTTGCGTTTATTCATGGTTCTATTCGTGAACATCGTTTATAGTTTTTCCGTTATCAGGTTTTGCGGTTTTATCCTATTCGTATCTTTGCGTGTATCCTATTGTATCGTGCGCGTGAATCCTATCTATCTGCCGTGTATCGTGTTTATTCGTGTATCATGTCAAGAATAACGTTGACGGGTACTGTACCTTTATGCACACCCAGAAAAACTCTGGTTGGATAAGAAATACTTTGGTAAAGGTTAAGGTAGAATCATACAGACGGGACTCGTCTGTGTCATTCAGTATGATGATTGATTATTATGTTATTACGGTCACACTTCGAGAAATATTTCACTTCATATGGAGACGACACTATAACCGTTCGCGAGTGGGCTCAGTGGGTAGAGCTCGTGATGTCGTGCGTTCGAACCGCCGTGCTCGACACCCAGCCGCGTCAAATCCAATACGTGAAATATAGTAATTGCTCCTTTCGTAGGGTGTGCGATGAATACCGTATCCATATATAATAGCCGGTTATTCCGATATATTGCAATTCATTTAATAAAAAAAATATCGTATCGCGATTAATCGTTTTTTTCAATACCGGTTATATCGCGAGTGATTTCAGGCTAGGGATTTTACGTTCCAGCTTGAATTCCTCCCTATTAATGTGTACGTTTAATATGGATGAACATTTCTGTATTGGTTCTAAAAACTAAGGACATAGTTTTACTACTCCAATAGAGCAATGGAGGTTAAGCAACCAAGTCTTGTTTCTTATTTTTCATATTATTCTGCATAGAAATCTAATCTCATAGTCAATGAAATAAGAGAAAAGTCGTTGATTTCTACTTGAAAATATGCAGGATACATATCGGCAGTAATTTGAAAATGATCGCAATATATCCGCGATACGAAAAATTTCACCCGATACGCAGCCCTACCTCCTTCGCCAAGACGCTCGGCATTTTAGAAGTGAGAATCACGGGTCTTTGGATAGACCTTAAAAACGGAGTCCCGTGTCGCACGTAAAGGGCATGGACACGTTTTGAACTAAAAATTGTTCAAATTTTAGATGCCATTTTATGTTTACAATGCTTACTTAAGGTATTCTAATGGTCAGGAAAAATGTTAACGTCATCTGTTGACCTCCCAATGAATACAGACTTACAGTTCTTTAATGTTATGTAATCAAGGCCCCGACCATATTTGCTAACATTATATTAATATGCTGACTAAACATTCCTTTTTACAAATTAGAGTTCATTCTAAACACTAGTGTTTCTTCACATCTCGTATTGTTTTAAAACAATTTTCTACGAAGGCAATCTTTAGTAAACATAAACAAGACTCGAGCCTTGTTACGATTGCGAAAAATTGACCCGCTGTATCTTACTTATAGATTCTAAGAACTACCTTTCAAATTTTTGGTGGACCACAAAAACTTGATAAGCATACTCAAGAGGCCCTTGAGCGCCGAGCAAAGGCGCTAACATTTGCAGCCCTTCACCGGCAATGGGACGTCTCCATATGAGTTAAAAAAAATTCTCGAGTGGGACGTTAAAAACAGTAAGATAATCAATTCAATCAAATACTTGGGGATCCGTAGTTAGAAAATATGGTCCCTAGTCCCTAGTTAGAATATTCTAAACTTGACTCGTCGGTTCCCCTCACCGGTCCGGACTGACCGGAGACAACCTGTTCATTTTAACAAGGAACGTTCTATCTATAGATCCCCTTGCTCTGTCTGAGAGGCGACTAAATTGGGTCAGTCTTTACGGAAGAGACCACAAAAACCGGTCCCCATTCCACAGCAGACTGGCACGATTAAAGACCCCTCCATGCTCAAAGGAGCAAAAGCGCCAGCCATAGGCCTAAAATTTGCAGCCCTTTACGCGGCATTGGTGACGTCCCCGAAGGAATGTAAAAACAATAAATAATTCGAATTCAATCACTAATACCAGGCTCTGATATACTAGTATACAGCGCAACGAATTGCAAAATGTCAAAACTTAAATTGCCAAACACAATCTTAAACACCCAACAGTATCAACAAATAATACTTTTTCATCACCACCGCTTCAGTCACATTGATTTATGTGCATAGGCAGATTACCCCCCCCCCTTGACCATACGTTTTCGAAATGCGACATGTAGTTAAGTATACCTAAATTAATCATCTCTATATCCCCTCACGACCAAAGATGGCTTCACAGAACCAAGCGCGTTTTACCCTCAATGATAGCTTGCAGCAAATTTTCATAATTTTCACGTAACAAGTACCAGAGTTTTCCAAACCACGCGCACACAATAAAGTTAACACTTTTAATATTCTGGTGAAACATGACTCCTGTGTGTACATTTGAAGTCCATTCACACTGAAAACACACGAACACACCTTCACTTTAAGACGATTTATCAAAACGGCACATTTTAAAACCTAAATTGTAAATTATGTTTTTGGGGAGCTGGTTTGTCAGCAGCTGTATTCTTCACGAGCAACTTTCTCTGCCATCGACTGTGCAGCATGCTGGTTTCATGTTCTTTCTAAATCTGGTTTAAGTGCGTGAATCAAACACGTTAGTAAATAAGCGCTTTGCTGATTTCCGATGGACACATAACATTTTAAAAATCTACGAAAGCCCATTGAAGCTCATTTCGTAGAAAAGAAAAAATATATATTTTTCGCTTATTACGCGAAATCTTCGCGAAATAACGCGTAACTTTCGCGATATTAACGCCGTAACTTACGCAAAATAAACGCGCAACTTTCGCGAGAATAAACGCGTAACTTTCGCGAATTAAACGGCGTAACTTACGCAAATAAACTGCGTAACGTTTCCCCGCTATATATAACGCGAGTTCGCGAAACTTAATCGCGTGACCGGTATTAAAACCGCTTCTTCCCATGATATTAACGCCACTGCTGAACAACTTACACGAATTAACGCCGTAACTTTCCGGATTAATCTCGAAATACTAAGGCATGACAGAGAGAGAGAGAAGAACGAGAGAGAGAGAGAGAGAGAGAGGAGAGAGAGAGAGAGATGGGGGAGAGATGAGAGTTGAACATTATATTCAGATTTTAGCACGTTATGTTGTACACAGGAGGAGATTAGTATGATAAATACTAATTTCTGATTTTAACATTGAATCTTTCGTTGCATCGTCGGAGTTTAGTAGTGAATGCACAGGGTAGCGACACGAGTGTGACGAACGTTGTACTGTAAATAAGTATAAGATCGGTATAATTGACTGCGTAACACGAGGTCGAACATTGTCCTAGTGTTCCGCACAGTGTAACTCCTCATTAGAGTTCGAAGGCATCACCCAGCATTTTGTGTTCCGAGGGTCATCATTAAGCCCATGTTCGCCCGAGACTTCAGTCAATAGGCCTATAGTTTTTGTTATATAACCTCCAGAATTATTGGATATACACAATTTTGAACTTTCTTCATGGTATGCATGTTATAATCAAGTTGTAATAAAAAAAACTACAACAGAATATCTTTTTAAGTTCTTACCTTTAAATCACAATTTCAATCAATTGTTCCTGTCCGATATTGCCGAGAGTCATACCAATGTCACGGATACGTTACAAGTTTACGCGAATCACCAGCCTAGTTATGAATAGAACACTACAAAGATTTCGTATCCATTAATAAACAATGTCTGTAATCTACTACAATGTCAGACGGAGTTTGACATGTCAATCATTTACGAACATTGCAGTAATAATAAACCGCGAAAGTTTCGCGTTAATTCGCGAAAAGTTATACGCAGTTTATGTTGCGATGTTACGCGTTTAGATTCGCGAAAGTTCACGCGTTTATTCGCGAAAAGTTACGCGTTATTCCGAAAGTTATACGCGTTATTTCGCCGAATGTTACGCGTTAATTCGTCGAAAAAGTTACGCGTTTATTCGCGAAAGTTATCGCGTCTATTCCGCGAAAGTTTCGCGTAATAACACAAAAATATATTTTTCTCTAACAAAAATGAGCCTCCATGGGCCTTTCGTAAAAATCTGGAAGTCCTACAAAAAAATATTTTTTTTTCCGGATTAATTTTTTTAACCGTTGATTATTACCTGTATTAGTATTGGCAATAGTAATAACAAGTGGTTAAACGTAATCATAGTCTCCAAAAAAAAACAATATATACAAAATCAAGTGTAGGGCAACACGACTCCTTCGGGGGAAAAAAGCGAAGCAGGATTCAGTACATTGAGGATGTAAGCATGTCCTACCTCATCTGATCGCTGTGTCTAGCCTTCGACGCGGCAAAGTAAACGGTTAGCCGTAGTCTACGAAAGTAACTAGGGGTACCCGAATTATGACAAATGACAGTTTTAACAAAAGGGTATTGAAACAAATTCTAGTTAGGATAGGAGTATGTTATTGGGGCCTTTTGACAACTTATGATCTTCGCCAGAAACTGGCTAGACTATAAGAGGAGAAATCTTTATTAAGAACAAGCCGGAACCGCAGAGGCCCCCCAGAAGATCCAAGATGGCGTTACTTTTTTATGTATCATATGATACTACCTTTTTTAAAACGACGCAAATATGCGAGTACTTTTGAAAGATGTGATTTCATTCTTTGCTTACCGTATCTAGTTCACCAGTGAGGGTGGATTTTCAAATATAATACATATAATTTATAATTTGGGAGCAAATAATACAATGGTTCATATGTGACAACCGAGCCCCTGTGGGACCACCACGTGTCGCCGTAACATTACCACCAACGACCACAAAACATTTTTTTTGCCTTTCTACCACAGGAAATACGGCGAAAACATACTACTTAGTTGTCCGGGTTATAATAGGCCCTCAGTATCCCCTTGCGTGTCGTAAGAGGCGACTGAATGTGGCGGTCATTCGGATGAGACCGGAAAAACCAAGGTCCCGTGTCACAACAGGTGTGGCACGATAAAGATCCCTCGCCCCAGCATAGGTCTAAATTTTGAAGCCCTTCACCGGAAATGGTGACGTCTCCATATGAGTGAAATATTCTCGAGTGGGACGTAAAACAAGAATCTATCAATAAATCAGCACCCCCTCTTGACAAATCCTGGATCCGCCACTGCTTTAGGTGACGTAATTGATTGATTATTTACTGTTTTACGTCCCACCGAGAATATCTCGCTCATATGGAGACGTCACCAATGACGGTGAAGGGCTGCAAAATTTAGGCCTATGCTCGACATTTTTGTAAATTAATTATGTGATTTCCAAGAACACAACAAATTGTTAAGATGAATCAATCTTGTTATATATCGTATCATTTTCGCACTAGATGTATACTTCCATAGTGTATGTAATCATATGTACATTTTTCAATCGTTTCTGGAAAATATATATATAATAGATGTTCCGGTGTCATAATTAACCACATGCCATGATCAGATTCCTGATTCTGTAAACTGCAAAACTCGGACCACTCATACGAAAAAATACTTTCACTTGGACATTTCCTGATGAAAACATACGCATTGCACGCTGTGGCCATCTGTATAGCTGGAGTGACAGCGTGTTCTGTCGAGATACAAATGGAAGTTATATATTTTTTCTTGATACAAATAAAAGAGGAGTCTAACATATGGTAAAGTGCACCACCTCCGGTCCCGTTATACTTTCGCTATTTTGCCCATTTTTAAGATACGTTTTTTGGCGAGCGGTGCTAGTGCATTTACAATGTGCACCAGGATTTTTGCAAGAAGCTGATTGTAGACAACGAAGTTATTTATGTTCTTTGCTTTTCCATTCTTTAGATATTGAGTTGCTTAAACGATCTCGCCGCGACTTTTTACCATCGTTTACTGACATGCTAGTTGGCAAAACTACTAAGGTCATGCAGATGCAAGAAAAAAGCTTTTTCTTGCGCTTTTCCACTCTAATTACAATGTATCTAAATTTTCATAATATTCTATGAATGATACAGAGTATGCTGTTAATTTTGAGCGATGCATGATGTTTTAAGGCGTGATTTCATTTGTCTGTCCTCATTCCCTTCACATTCTTATCGGCAGTGTGCACTGGTCGAGATTCAGCTACAAAATACACTTCCACGGCATTGGTGACATTGTCATATGCTCATTTCTTTTTTGGGGTTGTTAGTCATCCGGCTGTAGCAGAGAGAATTGGCTATCTGAAAGAAGATGATGGCCGAGATAAGATAGAAATGACTATGTTTAGGGATTTGATAAATAGTTTTTAAAAATGCATGCTAGTCTTTGTTCAATATTTACTATCACTTGGCACATAACCACTGGGTCAAATTTCTGTTGTTTAGCCAGGATTAACAAACCGCTGTTAAGTACATTAATTATTTTTATTCTTGCGAAGCAGCATTCATTCATAAAGTTACATGAAAGAAGAATCTCTAGCGGGTGGCCTTTAAGTTCGACATTTTCGATTGATGGTTATTATATTTTTCTACGTCCACGAATATATTTCCACCTATATAGAGACGTCACCCAATGCCGGTGAAGTGGCTACAAATTAGGCTATGCGTCGCACTAACCAGGGCCCTTTTGAACAGGGAGGGATCTTTATCGTGCCAGCACTGCTGTGACACTGGGGCCTCGTTTTTCCGGGTCTGCATCTGAGCATCGACCTGCGCCCAATTTCGTGTCGCCATCTACGACATGAATTAACAGACATGGAAACAACTAACGAGGCGATCAACAGCCGAGGTGGGAACGAAGTCTCACTAGGTCCTCATATGATCTCTCTCAAGGGCCACTGAGTGCGGAGCTGCCTAATTTGCAGCCTTCACCGGCAATTTGGTGACGTGCTCACGTAGTTAGGAGTGAAATAATTCTCGGTGGGACGTTAAATCTAATAATCTATATATATTAGTTCATACAGAATAATAATGATTTACAATACTTAACATGTAATTTTGCGTTCTCATATATATCCGCCTGAAACGTACAATATACGAAAAGAGGGAATAAAGGGGACCAATTTTCCACATAGAAAGTCGTCTTCCATGTCTGCATTCGTATCTGACCTGGGATTAGCGTATTTTTAGATTGAACTATGTGACAATTCAACGGCCATATACCTGATACTATCATACTTCTATTGTCACAATCAGATGAATTTTCTCAGTACTACCTCTCCATTCTGTTCAACCTATCCCATATATTTACCTCTTACTTCGCATATGGTGTCGTTTGTCCCTCACACTTATTCCATACGCAAAGCTTGTTCTGCGTTATGGATCGTTTTTGAATCGGGACAAGCTACTTATCGAAGACAAAATTGTCTGGTATGTTGCCAGGGGTTCTAAATCAGTCACGATTTACAGGTTGACAAATTTCCGGAATTATGGTCTGTTATAAACACAACTAGTCTTACCAATAATATGACGCTACATTGTGATCACATGCGTGTCTGACTGTGTGTTCAGGAGTGTCTGATATGTAAAGTTGAACAATGAATGTGAGTTATGAATCCTACTCCCTAATGCTTCTATCTTTCAGAAGATGAATTGTCTTTGTTATATGAATTGAGAATTCATAATTAACCAATTTACAGTTTCATCATTAACGATTTATCTTCTTGCATATTCTAAAGGACCTTTATAAAACCATCAATTCATTCTGCCAGAAAAAGATACAGAGCACAGGTGTCGCTACTCGTCATATCATTGAATTGACATTGATTCTGAAAGCGAATCCTTAGAATTATATACACTCATACATACTGGCAATTAAATCTAACAAGACAAAAGATGTATAAACATACGCACCAAAATATGTAATTTCAAACTTGTTCAGTGCTTCCAAGTTTCCATCTGTAATGTATGTACACTAAAGCCGAGTTGTACAAATATGTGTTTGATTTGGCTAACGGGGAAATGGCGATGTTAAACATTTTATGAAAACCTATTAGTTATGCCATCTTTCGGATTGCAGAGTAGTACCTCGCGAGATATGCGCTCCGTGTTCATGTCGTGGTCTGAGTGACAAGAGAGACGATGAGAGAGAGAGAGAGAGAGAGATGAGAGAAGCAGAGAGAGAAGAGAGGCGAGAGGCCCATCCGTGTCACAGTCAGTGGGTGGCCAGAGCAACCGATCCTCCCTGCTTCCAAAAGGATGTTCGAGC
>CAJDSM010079418.1:2375-12682 GCA_903981925.1 Ostrea lurida
GTAGTGTTCTGGCTGTCCAAATAGTGAGTAACATTGTAAATGTAAAAGTCTCCGTCGCTTCTGTTGCGTCGCTCCACAGCTGAGGCCCTCTGTAACTATCCCCGCCCTGTTTCCTGCTGTGGGTTGCGTGCAATAACGGTTGCAGTCCATAGCTATGTAATCCGTATTCTGTTGGTCCGTCGAAGTTCGAGAATCTCAGTTTAGTGATCGTATTTTCGTGTTTGGTGTCACAAGTGCCGGTCTCTACGAATTTCTGTGTTTATGCATACTCGTCTTGCTCACGACTATGTTAGTAACATACTATTACCTTTGTTGTTCTGTTACTTTGAGATCGGTATAACAGATTAGGAAGTTCTGTTCTTTGATACATCGGTGGTTTTGGCACTGTGGCTGTTAACTAGTATGATCTGCTCACCATTTCAATAGTGTTGTTTAAACTGTTGAGGTTTATCCAAACACAATGAGGATTTGTAATCTATATGATAGCTTCTGTTGATGTCGAGCAGGTGAGTGCTCTCGTGTATAGTAGTCTGATGGTAAGTCTATATTGTGATTTTCCCCAGTTGCTAGTAACTAGTATATATATAGTAGTGTTCATTGTTTAGTGTCTACCAAGAATCGCAGTCCTGTTAATCAATAAGTTTAACTTACTTGATCTAGGTATCCACAGTGAGAATCTTGACTAATATGCGGGTGTTTTTGTTGGTGTCACAAGTGTAGAATTTTGACTGTGAAAATCTGTCGTAGTATGTTCTCGATTTTGGTGTGATCACATTGTGGATTCTGTGTATATATCGTGTTATCGCACTTCGGTAATCTAGCAGTGAGTCCTGTAACTACTCGTGTATCTGGTCTTATGTGTCAACAGGTTGAGTATTGGTTTTTTATTCCGTGTCCGTCATTGTTTCGCCAGCATGTTGAAATTGAGTCACAGTGAGTTCGGTACTTATCCAATCCGACGAATTTTCTATTTGATGTTCGGCAGTATTGTGTTAAGTAGATTCACGTGGTCTGTATTCCGGTTGGCAGCCTTGCTAACTCCGTGAGTAGGTGTTGAGTGAATGGTGTCACTAGTCGAGTATGCTCACTACACATTGTTATGTTGTAAGCTGGTCTAGGAGTTTAACCGCTCCACTACCAATGATGATCTTGTAGTACCGTGTTCTGATAACTGTGCTCTCACTACCGACGCATGTGCATTGTGATATTTGTAGTCGAAGTAAGATGTGTTAGTTTATATGAGATATTATGTGTACACAGGTGATGTCTTTGTAAATTCATTATTCTGTGTTAACGTGTCACCACAAGCTGACGTGTAGTCACTCAAGGGTTAGGTAACCTGTTGTTCTTGGTTTGTTGATTCAAACAGCAGTTGAGTAACGTACGTGAACATGATTGGAGGAGATGATTGCGTTGAGAGTGTATGATCGTAATCCGAGTTCTTTTGAGGAGTGCTCTGAGTATCATTTCGAAATCCCAGCGCCCGTCGTGATATTGCTCTGTTTAGTGCAGGGTCAGCTATGTGAAGTCTATATATCGTGTCTCCGATGGTTCATCCTTGGCGACGCTGTCACAGTGAGATAACACTTTACTATCGTGTTGGAATCTTCCGGCTGGTGGTCTCGAGCACGTGTAAACCACTGCATAGTATCCGTGCTCTCTTTGCTCTGATCAGTACACAGTCGTGAATGTCTGTAATTATCGTTGTTTGGTCTCTGCGTGGGCATACAAGGCAGTTTTGAGACAGTTGTCGAGCTTACTATCCCATGGGATGGTTATCAACAGTGTGTGTTGGTGCACAATGAGTCCTGTAAGTATCGTTTTCGGTTGGTGTTCACAGTGAGCTACCTCCTGTAGATAAATGGTGAACTTCTGATGGGAATGGTGAAGCAATATGAAAGATACTGTAATGCTCAATCGTAGTTCATGTCTCGGTCGTCACCATGAGCATGGTGCACTGCTAAGGAGGACCTTTTTCGCGCCTGTTGGTGTCACAGTGACGTCGATTGTCAGGATTCTCAGTGGCTCTGTCTTGACTATGATCACAGTGCCAGAACTCTTGATAGATCATATCTGCTGTGCGCCGAGCTGTCGAGGATAATTTCAGACAGGTGACCGTCTGTAACTATCGGCTGTTAGCTGTGTTGGTGCCTAAGTAAACCAAATGAGATCTGGCGTCATTAGTGCTCAGACATGCTGTTAATATTTCCACTGTTGGCTTGTCACACAGTTGAGTTCCGAATAGTGCTTGATAGTTACTCCCTGAGTAGGTCTAGTATGAAGTGTGTTACCAGTGAGAAACCTGTAATATATCAGGTGTTGCATACTTGTTTTTTGCGAATAAGCAATGATCACGGAGGTGAGCTTATTCTACGTACTAACCGAAGCATGAATGTCTGAACCTCCTGTCGTGTGTGCTCACAATGGAGGTCATAGATTCTGGTAGGATCACCATAATTCATGAGATTTTTCTCGATCTTGTAATTATTATAGTAGTAGGCTCATTAGGTAATGTATATCGTGTGACTAAAACTGGCTGAAATTGGTTATAATAGGTAGTTCTGTCAATATAGATAGAGATAGATAGAGTTATATCGAGATGTTTCTCATTGGTACACTATGTGATGATCTGTAACATAGATAGATAGATTATAGATATAGTATACAACACAAGTGAGTCACTAGTAAGTGGTAATCAGCGCTGATTTTCTGTTGGATGGTATCATGGCTAAGAGATAGCTTGAGTAACATTCGGTGTTCCTCGTATAGGATATCAATGACAGTTAAGAGAGAATACTCGTGATGAGAACATTGTTGGTGTCACTATCACAGTGAGATTGTAAGTACAGAATAATCAGTGTTCCAGTATCTATGGCTCGTACAAGTTGTCTAGATGATCCTATGTAATATCTATTGACAGTGAAAGCTTTCATCACTATACGTATGGCATTGAGCGAGCATTATATAGGAACTTATCGATCAGGTAGTCCTGTAAGATAATGACTATCTGTTCAGGGTGCTCATGGATAGGATATAGAGAGAGAGTGAGATAGATGAGATACAATGGTACGAGTGTTTATGCCTTTGTTTGTAAACACGAAGTGTAGCTACCATAACATAAATAATGAGTGGACATTTAGCGTTATGTGTCACAACAGCTGAATTGTAGTAACGACATATGACTACTCAATCTACAGGTTAGATACTACAATTAGTTGTATGGTCAAGAGATTGAAGTTAACCTAGAATATATATTATCATGTGTCGTGTTATGTGATTTGCATGTATAGATATGTGCTAGTACGATGTTCCTGTTGGTGGTTCTGCTACTCTACTCAGATGTTCTGATGGCAAATCGAGTGTTCACATGTTAAGCGAGAATAGTAGTAATCTAATTCATCGATTGGTTAACCTAGTTGGTATGTGTCTAACAATGAGTGTACTGCTATAAATAAGTGTTAGTATCTCGCAATTAGGTGTCCACAAAATTTGTGAGTTCTTAATCATGTTTTTAGTCAAAGTACTTTTACGCGTGAGTCAATTTTAATATGTGACAACCTGTAATAATTCAATATATGTATTTCTCGATTAAGTGTACCCCACAGCAATAAAACGCTTGAACGATATTTTTTGGTAATCCGTGTCTGTTGTTTGGTCACAGTGAAGGTCTGTACTACAATATCATAGTCAGGTGCATTTTGATCTGAGGACATTTAGTCAAGTAATTGTAGTATATCCCGTGTTCTGTTGGTGTTTGTACCCATTAACATCAATACCAGATGTCTGGTATGTATTGAGGTGGTCACCTATTAAACGAGACGCACTCTGTACTTAGTCCAACAGTTAGTCATGTGATTCTTTGGATGAGAATGTCACTACGCATAAGAATCTCCTGGATCATCTGTTTGTTACTAGTTGGTGCCTGACAGTGTGAGTTAGTAAACATCTTGTTTTGTATTTAGTTTTTTGTGGCATATTCTAGTATGTGGATGTGTGTCTCAATGGGTGGAACGCATCATGATAATATTACCCTTTGAAAAGTATAGAAAAAAAAATGTGGATATCGGGTGGAGATTTTTCCTAGACTTAAGGTGTATAACACAGATGATAGTTCTGTTAAGGTAGCCATCATCAGTCGCAGATACTTAACCTTGGTAAATGAAAAGTTAAATAGAGTGCAAAAGTCTGTTGGTTAAAGATCGGAAACGCTTTCTCGATTGGTTTGTACAACAATGACTATCGAGGTTCATCACTATCAGTGTGATTATAGTGCATTTTGGTGTAAATGTGAACCACTATAATTATCGAAAGTCTGTAGCAAAACAACTTATGTCTGTTGAATCTACAAGTTAAGCATTGGGTTCAACAGTTTCGAGAGGTACAGGGTTACGCGTTCATAGGAATACTGTGGTGTTCCATGTGGGTGAGATGTCACAAACGAGTGTATGGAAGGTGCGACTGTAACAAAAGATCCCGAGCAGTGAGTTTTATGTGTTGGCTGTCGCCGGACAAGAGATGTTACAGTACTGGCGTATCTACCTTTCCTAGTTCGTATCTCCGTGTGGATCCAACAGGTGAGTCTGTATATCGGTGTTTCTGTTGGTGTCCACGTGATCTGCTAATATCGTGTTCTGTTGGTGTCGCACAGTGGTCTGTACTATTGTGTTCTCGTTGGATCACAGCTGAGTCTGTAATCATGGTTCTGTTGGTGTCACAGGTGAGTCTGTAGTATCGAACTGTGTTCTGTTCTGGCTGTCGACATTGCTTGAGTCTCCGTTGTATCGCTCGATTGTAAGTCTGCTTGGGTAATCGGAGAGCTTCGAGGCCCCGTTAGCATCTGAATGATAAGTTTCTGTTATCTGCTGCAGAGTCAGAGTTTAGTGTCAGCCTGATAATTACCGATCACGATGTTCCATCGATGGGTGTCAACAAGTTGCAGTCTCTAAGTTACGCCATCCAATTGTGCCATATGGAGTCCTGGGTCAACGGTAAGTCCCCTCGTAGTAATTCGCTGTTCTGAATGATTTGCTCACAAGGGAAGAAGGGCCTTCAGGTGATATTTCGTTAGGTCTTCTCTTTGGTCTACAGCTCTCACGCAACTGTGACTCAGTATAATAGTGCGGTAGATGGTCCTATTGGTGCCACAGTTTGTACGCCGCTAGAGATTATCTACTTCGGATTGTGCGTGTTAGCTGTCAGCAGTCGCAGTCTAGGTAGGTATCTTGTGTGCTTTCTCACGATTCTGAGTTGTCACCTGGGGACATGACGCACCCTGAGTAAAGTGGAAATCTGGTGTTATCTGTCATGGAGTTCGACTATCTTGTCACCTTGTTCCTACGTGCAGACCGCTACGGTGTTAATAAAAACAGAGCTGTCTCGCATCTATGGTTGTCTACTACTTGCGATGTCTGTAATCTCTCCTTGGCGACTTCTGTTCTTGTGTTCACAAGTGAAGGTCTGAATGTGTTGTACTTATATCTTGATAGTATCTTGTTGGAGTCACATGTGAGTCGTTGTTATAACTACTCGTGATTGCTATCGTTGGATTTGTTCTCTATCAGTCGCAGTGAAGCAAGCATTCAGAACTATAACACTATTACTCGTGTTCTGTTTGGTGTCACAGTGATTTCTTGAGTGTTCTAGGTTAGAGCTTAACTACTCGTGTTTGAAATTCTGTTTCGCGGAGTCACAGCCGTGATGCACTGTATTGTATATTGCTTGTGTTATGTTCTTCTGTTGGGTGTCATCGAGGCGACTAGGAGAATCTTGTGTTCATGGCTGATCTTCGAGTTTGTTACTTTTGGCTATAGCTTTGGACTTGTGACATGATTGTACTGTCCAGTAGCTTAGGCTCGTGTTTTGCTTTTGTGCTGAAAGCTACACCACAGGGTGACGACTCTCTGGTGTACTCACTCGACTGATTTTGGCATTTGTCGATCATAACAGGTGTGGTAACGTCTGTAGTATCGTGTCGTTGCTGTGTTACAGTTGATGTCTCCAGTATCCACTCAGTCCTGAGTAGTTTCACTGCTTTTGGATTACTATTCACAGTGAGTTTTGTAATACGTGTTCTGTTGACTGTCGACTATTACCAGGTGATGTTCTGTAGCCATCCGAGTTTTCTAGTTTGGAGGGCCGTCTCGTACACATCTGGTGAGTGCTGTTGATATATCCCGGAGTTCTGTTGGTGTCTACGTCGACTGTGCCGTACATGATGTCGTGTTTTTAACTATCGTGCTGGGTTATCAACAGTGGACGTTTCCTTCTGGCTATATCAGTGTCATCTTGTGACTGGCTCGAGTCTAAACTTCGGGTGACGGAACTGCACGCTCTTTGTGATGTATCTGTTAATGTAAACTTTGTTCTGGTGTCATTCAGTGAGGTGGTCATGTTTAAAGTTGAGTGCAGTTTATCGTGAGAGAGCTTTGGTGCTTGTCGCTCCCAATCTACTGTGCAGAGTCTGTAGACTTAGTTTAGCGTGTGATTACTCTGTCTGGTGTGTATAGGCGGACAGTCATGAAGTATCTTTCTGCAAACTCCGTGTTCTGTTGGTTCTGGTCCAGACGCAGTTGAACCTCTGTTCTATCGTGTTCTGTTGGTGTCACAGTGAGTCTGGTACTAGTCGTGGTTCTGTTTGGTATCACAGTGGAAGTTTGGTATACTATATCATGTGTTCTGTTTAAGGATATTGAATTGTCACAGTGTAGTCTTGTATGAGCACCAGCTTCCTTTCTTGAGAGTGTGTGTGCTATAGGTAGCCACAGTGAGTCTGTAATATCGTGTTCCTGTTGTGGTCCCTTAGCATTGCCAGTGATCTGTAATATCGTGTCATCTGTTGGTATCACAGATCAGAGTTCATAGTAAGTATCGTATGTTTTTGTTGTGTCGTTCGAGCAAGTTGAGTTGTAATATCGTGTTCTGTTGGTGGTATCAGTGAGTTCCTACTAATATCCGCATCGTTACTCGTTTTGTCTGATATCACAGCAATGTGAGTGTCTTGGTAAAGTATCCTGTGTTCTGTTAGTGTCACGACGATTGAGTTATTGTGAGTTATGGTGGTGTTGAACTGATTGTGGTTACACAAGAGAGTGGGAGTTGGCGTGAACGAAAAATCCGATCGTTGTGTTAATTGTTGTTTGGTCGATATTTGTCAGACTTATCCGTGTTGTATACTGACTTGGTTGCTGTTGACACGACTTCCGTTAGTTGTGTTGCCGCTAGTCCACAGTGAGGTTCTGTACCAAGTATTTACGTTTGTGTTAGCTGTCTGGCTAGTGGTGATCTTACCCTATACAGAACCGATGTAGTCGAAATCTGAGTTTCTGTGAGTTTCTGGTCGTCTACATTGAGAAGAGTCACCTTGTCTCAATATATACCACAGTGTATTATGTTGGATTTAATTCTCATGAGGTGAGATCTTCTTAATACTAGCTTGTGTTCTATGTAGACTGTTTTCACTCAGTGAGGATGACGTATCTGCTGTTGTGGTATTGTGTCAGTTGTTGTCAATACACGTGCAGCTCTTGCTCAAACTATTACTTTCTCTGGGTGTCTTGCTTGAGCGAATGGTGTATTGTAACGTAATGCGTGTTCTGTTTGGTGTATTGTATATTTCAATGGATGTTTGTGTGGATGTCCCACAGTAGAGTCATCCTGTAGTGTGTGATCGTGCTCTTCTGTTGGTGTCAACACAGTGAGTGTTCTCATTTACTTATTCCTCGTATTGTCGTGTGCTTTGGTGTCCACGGCCTATTAGAGGCCATGTTTAGATATCGGATGTATCGGTGGTTTGGTCCACAAGTCGCATGCCCTGTAGTATCGTCATTTCATGTTTGGGTGTTCAGCAGTGAGTCTGTAATGAGCATATCGTGTACTTGCTTGATGTCATACAAAGTGTAGTCTTGGTAAGTAACGATGTTCCTGTTGGCCGTGGGAATCTACGGTGAATGGTCTGTTACTATTCGTGTTGTGCTTTCGGTGCCTCTCAGAAAAGAGACATCTGTAGGTACCTTGTTCTTTTTTGTGTTGGTACTGAACAGTGAGTTTCCTGTGATAGTGAACCGGTGTTTCTTGTTGTCGAATTTGTCACATGTAGAGTACTGTAATATACGTTTGTTCCTCTGTCTATGTGTTCACGTGAGTCTGTACGTACTCTGTTCTTGTTGGTGTCACAGTGATCTGTACATCGTTCTGTTGGTATCCAACAGTGAGTTTTGTATATCTGGTTTGTTGTTGTCAACAGTGAGTCTGTACGTATCGTTTCTGATTGGTGCCAACAGTGGTTGTATCTGTTTGAATTCACGTGTTCTGTAGTATGTTCATGTGACTAGTGAGTCTATGTCGTTGGGCAGTAGTCTGAATTCGTTTCTGTTGGGTGTATCACAGTGAAGTCTCTGTAATATCGTGTTCTGTTGTATCGTACAGTGAGTCATGTAATATCCGTGTTTTGTTGGTAGTCACAGTGAGTCTGTGATAGTCGTGTTCTGTTTGGTGTCACAGTGCAGTCTGTATATATCGTGTTATTGTTGTGTACAAGTGAGTCTGTAGTTCGTGTTCGTGTGTGTCACAGTGAAGTATTGTACTATCGTGTCCTGTTGTGTCACAGTGGTCTGTATGATCGTGTTATGTTGTGTACTGTAGTAATCGTGTTCTGTTGCGTATCAGTCTGATATCTATCGTGTTGTGTTGTGTCAACAAGTGAGTTTACTGACTATCGTGTTCTGTTGGTTCAAATAAGTCTGTAGTATCGTGTTTCTGTTGGTTCACAGTGAGTCTGTATATCGTGTTTTGTTGGTATCACAGTGAGTCTGTAAATCGTGTTGCTGTTGTGTCACAGTGATTTATATCGTGTTCTGTTTTGTCACAGTGAGTCTGTATATTGTTTCTGTTGGACACAGTATGTAAGTATCGTGTCTGTTGGTGTTTGGTACTAATCGTGTTGGTGTTGGTTCCCAAGTGGTCTGTATATCGTGTTTGTTGTGTCACAGTGAGTCTGTATATCGTGTCTGTTGTGCAAGTGAGCTGTATACGTGTTCTGTTGGTGTCACAGTGAGTCTGTAGTATCGTTTTCTGTTGGTGTCACAGTGGTCTGTAGTATCGTGTTCTGTTGATGTCACAGTGAGTCTGTAATATCGTGTTCGTTGTGTACAGTGGTCTGTACTATCGTGTTGGTGTCACACTGTGTATAATCGTTTTTTGGTTCACAGTACGCTTTAGTATGTGTTGTTTGGTGCCACAAGTGAGTCTGTAGTATACGTTTTGTTGGTGTCACAGTGAGTCTTAAGTATCCGTGTTCTGTTGAATTCAACAGTGAGTCTGTAATATCGTTTCTGTTGGTGTCACAAGTGAGTCTGTACATATCGTGTTCTGTTGGTGTCACAGTGAGTCGTCTTATCGTGTCTGTTGTATCACAGTGAGTCTGTATATCGTGTTCTTTTGTGTCACAGTGGTGCTGTAGGTATCGTGTTCTATGGTGCCACGTGAGTCTGTAATATCGTGTTCTGTTGTGTCACAGGTGAGTCTGTACTATATCGTGTTTGGTTGGTATTCAACAGTGAGTCTGTAATATCGTGTTCTGTTGGTGTCACAGTGAGTCTGTAATATCGGTTTATGTGGTTCAACAGTGATCTGTTAATATCGTGCTTATGTTGGTATCAGACAGAGTGTATGTCTAATGTGGACAGTATCGTGTTGATCTGTTATTGTGTGTCACAGTGAAGTCATGTCATATCGTGTTATGTTACTGTGGTCACAGTGAGTTGTGTAGTTATCGTGTTATTGTGGTTGTCACACGTGAGTCTGTAATATCGTGTGTCTTGTTGTTGTCACAGTGAGGTCTGTACTATCGTGTTCTGTTGGTGTAATGTAGTAATCGGTTCTGTTGGTGTTTGTACTTATCGTGTTTTTTGGTGTCAAAGACCGTGAGTCTGTACTATCGTGTTCTGTTGGTGTCACAGTGAGTCTGTAAATATCGTGTTCTGTTGGTACACAGTGAGTCCTGTAGATATCGTTCTGTGTTGCACAGTGAGTCTGTAGTAATCGTGTTCTGTTGTTCACAGTGAGTCTGTACTATGTGTTTCTGTTGGTGTATGTAGTATGTGTTCTGTTGGCTGTTTGTACTATCCCGTTGTGTTGTGTCACAAGTGATCTGTACTATCGTGTTTCTGTTCGGTGTCAACAAGTGAGTTCTGTAATATCGGTTATGTTGGTATCCACAGTGAGGTCTGTATATCGTGTTCTGGTTGTATGTCCATGTGAAGTAACAACAAAACACGAGACTACATACTCACTGTGACACTAACAGAACA
>CAJDSM010079430.1:2170-22883 GCA_903981925.1 Ostrea lurida
GCAAGTATATATTAAATAGGAAAACTTGAATATGAAATGTCTATATTTCAGATATATCGCTGTTAATATTCTTTTCAGATTTAGTCTCAGCGAAGGAGAAAAAAGTAGACATTCCCGATCAGAAAAATTTCTGATAAGAATTTACTGATCGTCATGGACAATATACTGGACATACATCTTGGACCCAATCTTCGTTCAACGAATTTACTTTCCTTTTTAATAAAACTGTTAAATTTCATATATGTGTAAACCACTCTCTCTAATCAAGGAGGTGTAGTTCTCTCGCTATACTACAAATAGCTCTTGACTTTTTTCGATTGGATGTATTCTCGATCGGGGCTTGGTTTCCAAATCGTTGTGAAAACTGCCAAGTATTGGTTCTGAGCTCACAATGCTTGTTCTGATTGGCTTTCATCTCTCGTCCTAATCTCTTAGTATATCTGTGGTTGAATTGATTTGCACAATATTATCTACTCTGTAACCATAAAATGCGTCTATTGTAACACCCTAGAAACCCAAACAAGATTGAGGTGCATTATCAGTCATGTTATTTCTTATTGCAGAAACCTGGTTGCTTTTTCTAGTCATCAAGAATCTTTGCAAGGTTATATCTACCAAACGAAAATTTAATTCACTTTCTGTGATATAAATTATATTTTTTCAATTCATAGTATCGTTGGATGGATTAAATTATTTTTTTGCAGTGAGAGTGTTAAAAATCGGTGCTCTATATGACATGACGATTTGTATATGAACGATGGTTCTCTACTATGTAGTAAGCCTCTCTCCTAGATATCATACATCGTAGATCCTACACCTAGGACATGACCTGCATTGCCTCGTCGGGTCTGATCCTTCATAATTAATTTACGCTAAGTGAATTCGTGCCTCTCTTTAATACGCCAAATCAGCTTGAGTGTGGTTATAATATATAGCGTTTCTAGTAGTGATAGTAATTCCTTTGTGTTCTTTGTGCAGAAGTAGATTATTAATTTCACAATAAAAAAATTTACAACTTTGATTATAAAGTCACTTGCAGAGTCTGTGTTTAATTTGTTTTATGGTTTCTGCGAATAACCGCACGTGGGGCGGTACACTGATGTATTACTAATTGTTGTATAATAGTACGACTAGCTTGTAAAAATTCAGTCAGACTCAACAGTATCCATGCAAACTCGCATAGTCTCTATTCCTATATATACTATATATATGGTCTGTAGTGCTTTATCTATATGAGCCTTGACGCTTTAGATAATCGCGCGTTCCTTGCCACCGAAAGAAAGATTTGCTCTAAATCTTAGTTATCATACCGCTTGGACGTTCACGTCGACATTAGGCTAGATAAAAGTTGACATAGTAATGATAGGATAGCAAGCTTGTACTCTAGATCGTCTCGCCATACTACGATATATGAGAAGAGCCGCTCACCACAGAGTCTGATACTCGGGTAGTCGACAACTCGCATTTAGAACATAGATATCTCACACTGCTCGAATTGTAGGAATCTGACACTCCATTTTTTGTGGATCGATGAGTGTGATGTGCTCTCTCCGTACATGCTTTATATATAATGTCGATAAGAAGATTGTAGGATACGTTGTTTCGGACTGTAGCGTTCAATTGCCTATTATTGAGTAAACACGCAAGACGAGAATTTGTGTGAAAAGAGGGGCGTGTTTGTGCGCGGCCGTGGGTGATGGGATGGCGCCACTAGGTGTAAAAAGTATACGTTTGCGCATATCTTTATTAAACTAATAGTTAATGGTAAAACCTCTATATATGCTACCAACCGGGTGATCACTGATTAAGTGAATAAACTCGCTCATATAGATTTTTTCCTCGATTATAAGTTATGCTCGGAATTTTTTTCAATAATGAAGAGTGAGAAAAGCTTCCATATCGCGCGCTCAATTGACCTCGCTTTCGGCTGATCTCAGTGGTCTGCTTTCGATCGTTAGAGCTAAGTCGCAACAAAGCGGTGTTTTCCTCTGTGTGGTTCTATCATATTACCCTGTGCAGGTATCAAAGTGATATGGTAATATACGTATTGTTGGCACTTTCCTCGCCAACACTAGTTGTGGTCACCACTATCTGTTATTAGCTCGCTATAAGGCCAGTGTTTGCTCAATAGTTGGGCGTAGATCATTTGTATACCAAAAACAAGATCCTCTGCACCTCCCACTCCCCTCTATCCACGCGCGTCACCGCATAATAAGTAAAGCATCCTGACTCATGGCTTTTTCGTGGCCGCGCTTCGGTATCTTGCTAAGAGAGGACAGTGTTCTCTTGTTCTCTCTCACGCAACGCATCTCACTCTTCTTTAAATATAATTTCGCTGTGCGACTCTAGTCTCGCGCTCACACTATAAAATCTGTGTTGTTTTCTCCTCACTACTTGTGACTGCTCGCCGAACATACGATTTATTAATCACTCCTCCTCTGTGTGAGGGGATAATACTTATATTTTTTGAGCAACTCACTCGATAAGATACTTTTTGATTAACTGTCCATTCCATGATGATAAAAATATATCATTAAGTGAACTTAAAGCGCTTTAACACATCACGGTTAATCTCTTCAATATTATTTTTATCAGACTCCTGTAAACTGTGTACTATATCTGACTAAAGAAGATTTTAGAGTATATCTTTCTTTCTCTGAATATTTAGTAGTCTATCTAATCAGGCTCCCTGCTCTCTTTTGCAATGTTCGGCTCGAGATTATTTTATTCCTCATCATTGTGTTAGATTATGACAGGTGACCCTATGGAGTAGACTCTTGGCTCGCCTTATCACATAACCTCACGTTCTCGGAACAAACATATGGGAAAGTCCCGGCAATTCCCTTACCCAGAGGCTACAACCATCAACGATATTATTGTAAGCGCAGGGAGTCTTTTATTACGTGTTGATGTGCAATTAGATTATATTCTTTGCCAGGCGACGTATCCCTCTGTGAGAGCGCATGTAGGCTGTTAAAGTCGAAAGGATATGGCATGTAGACTAAACTGATTAAGTAATAAAACGGGGACGGAAGCTCGGTGCTGCAGAGCAAATCATTTTGTTAACTATTACCTGAGTTATGCAAAAGGTTGGTTCTTTAATCACGAGTATGCACTACTGGCTGATAAATGTTTAAGTGCGCGATCATGTAAATTAGAGTTACTAACCAGCTCGTCCGAGATTCGTTGGCCAGTCATAGCTAGTTAGTGACTTCAGGTGAGTGACTACATACAATTTGAGATATATAGTACACGTCTTATTCGATAGATCTTTCATAAGCCAATAGATCGAGGTGTCTGTATCTTATTAGCGTGTCAGATTTATAAAGTAATTACAGATAGCTGCTCTAGCTCTTGTTGTATTCCTTTTTTATTAAACGAAAATTAGAATTAACACGGTGGTGAGTCATTCTAGTCTCAATGGTATATGAAAATGCCTAGAGTTGTCGTGATATGATTTAATCCAAGCGGGTTCATAGTGTTAATTGTGAAGGGTACGCGGTACATATACCGACAATACATTTCGTCGTGTTGTCAATTGGAATATCATGATCATATCTCGAGAGATTCTCGCCCGTCCTCTTGAGCGACCCATCTTTTGTCGAGACATTACGCGCAAGTGTGGTGTGCACATTTTAAATGTTATTTTGGTTTTAATGAGCTATATATCATTATATCAGATACAAACCATACAGGAGATATTGAGCATAAGATTTTATATAAACCCGAACCTAACATAATAGTAGATAAGAGCCCATTTAGACTTTCGGGACAGTTGTATGCATATGATGTAAACTCTCCAATATATTCTGTAGTCACAACTCTCTTAGACTTTGACCGATCCTACAAAGTTCCCTCTGTCGCAACAAAAAATCGATCCACCCATAGTACACTGGATTCTGTTTCTTCATGTAATAAGACTATATCTTTTGAATAAAATAGAATTCGGTTGTTCAAGACTCTTACACCTACACAAGTTCTACGGTGCTCTGCCTCGCAATCCGTATACTGTATCACCCCTTCACCCTTATATGGGGTGCAGAACGTCTCTCAGGTGAGATATTCTGCTGGCCGCGTTCACTGCTAAACTCCGACCGATCCTCCGTTGACCTTCCAGCATAGATCCTTTAACGATTGTAGACGGAAGGTTTCTTTATGGATTAATAGTGGTCGGTAACACTTGATGTTACCGTGATTTAAAAAAAACACAGAGAGGCTGAGATGACCGCTCACATTTTGAGAACATCCAACGATGGAGGTTGCGGCCATCTTTGCTAAAATATTTTATTAAAGGTTTTTGGAGTCTGTTTCTTTTTTTGTTTGTACATGGTGTTGTTTTGGAACATTAGGTTACCTGTGTTTAGTTAACGGACCTATTGTCGTTGTCGCGAGATATGTTTTCACCAATAGCTTGGGTTGATTCTAGAATTTGCACGATTTACTCATGACTACCCACGACAGGGAAATGAATCGTCTAGGATATCCTTTTACAGTGTTGGGAGCCTAGGAGCTAGGTTCATGAGCCGAAGTAAGTGCAGAAAGTATGTCGGGGTTCTTTTCAGTAACCGTGATGTATACGCATCCAAAACATCAATTTCCATCTCTCGACTAATAGTTGTGTAGCGGCTCTATTCGCGCCATGTCCAATTTGTACCTTCGCCTAATTTCGCTCACGGTGCGTTTAGGCTGATTCAAACATGTCGATTGGTTGATCTCGTTATCTAAGAGATAAGCACATTGGAATCGACATCATACTCAGATTCTGTACCCGTCCGTGCACATTCTCTTCAGACTAGTTTTTGTCTACCAACAAATAGATGATCAAATTAATTTGGGTCTCTTCAAATTTGTCATAGAAGCGCCAAAATCCTTTTGTTACCGACTAAAAATAAAATATCTATACTCGATTTTAAGCTCTCTCTGCCAGCGTAAAGCGGTGTATTTTAGATAAATTGGTAAAAACTTCTGTATTCTGGCTCTCAATAAATAGCCCAGTGGCTTTTGTGGCTTGAGATGGTAACGACAATTGTGGCCCCGAAAAGCTGTTATAGATAGAAAAATGCCCAGAGAAGAAGAACCCGGATCTAATTAAAATTATATAATTAGCTCTCGCCTCGAAAGGAGGTGTTTACTTTGTTAATCGCGCGGGTACTTCGTACATCATTCCTCGCTCTGTACTATAATAAGGTAGAGTGAGCTGGTCTTGTGTGCTCTCTATCACTCGTGGAGCAACTATTAATTCTCTATGCATCAACAATTTGCGGTTATTTTCAACTCCTTCTGTGATCTTAAGCACTCACTTATAGACTCAGCGTACAAAAAACACTAGTTTTATGTACTGAGTAATCATCTGCAGTAGTTTTGTGTCTCTATCTAGCAATATTTAGTCGCTAGACAATTACCATTCCAGAAGCTTATTTGCTACTGTGGAATAATACAACTTTGGCTTATGTTCCTTCAGAGAAGTTAGGTAAGGCCACATTTATTCTTAATTATTATATCTGTTATTATATTAACCTCGGCCAGTCTTAGAGGTGATGTGTATAGATAAAGAAGATATTCTCTGTTTGTAAAGACGTTTCCATACTTCTCCGGGCAAATGTGATTTTTTTTCTGTACACCTAATTATATATTCACAACCATCGCTTTAGCCGGTGGCATTATATCATACTGGAACTTGCCCTTAGTTTTAATTTGACAAACCTGCGCGCAATGGTCTTATACTCAAATATGTTAATACTTGATAATCATTGCACGTCGTCTGTGATCTCTCAAGTAAAACACGATGACGAGTTATTACTGCGAGATCCTTCAGTAGTGTTTATAATAGATAGTATTATGTCAAAGCATCAATATAAGAATATCTTCGAAGTTAATAATGGTTTGACGAAAGATTATAAGTGTTCCTCAGAAACAGTACAAGTAAAAACTGTAATGGAGTTCCTATCTTTGCCTCTATAGAGTGGTACTATAATAAATTCTTGTTCATGTCTATTTTTGAGAATTCTTCTGATTAGAGGTTAGAAAACATTGTAGCGAACAAATGATACTATTCGCATATTATATATTCGTTAAGTTTATATCCGGTGTCTAATAGCAAAATCGTTAGAAGTAGCTTCAGCAAACAATTTATCTTGGTTACATTCGAGCAATCAAGTGCAGCAGTGGACCATTTTAAAATTTTATTTAGTAATGTTTTAGGGCTATATTTGTTACCAAAAGCTAACCTCCCTGGCTAGAAGGTGGATGAGTATGGAGTGTGTGATTCGCACTTTAGACGTTATAATTTGATTCTGAATGTGCACAAGGTTTAAGTCGGGAGACCTGTGGCGGATTTGGGGTATGGTAAGCGATGTTTGCTATATTACTAGTCTCTAGACTATGTAGTAGAGATGCCAATCAACTTGCCGCTAAAATCCGGATGACTCCGTCCCGTGGCGACTCTTCACACGCACGTGCACTAACAATCACGCGCGCAAATTTCTTTGGTTAGAATGAGGGAATGTGAAATATTATTATGATAATTGGACAAGTGTAACGCGCCAATTTTTTGGTTGTTCATTATCCATGAACAAATTTTAGGATCTTCAAAAATTCTGTAAACGACATTTTTGGCCACACCATACTGGGTGGGATTCGAATCCGAAGGCGCGAAATTGAGTTATTTCACACTGCTACAAACGATGGGCTCGTGCTCAGTATTTGGAGAGATAAGTTTAAGCGCTAGTAGGTACTAGCTTCGTTAATACCACTTGAAATCTCACTCTCTTGTATTCCTTGTATAACTATCAACCTCTTTCGTTTGCTGATAACCTCTCACGTCCCTCGCCTAGGTTGGAATATAAGCTGAGTAGAGTGCCAGGAGATTTCTCATATCTAACTCCCTCTAATTTATTTTTTTGATTTTTTTATTGTAAGTATATGTCAACTATAATAATTTAAAAAGTGCTCATCGGTTGTGTTTAGAGTCTCTCTCGCGCAATTGTTAATCATTCCTGAAGGTACCTGCTATTTGGGAGACTATCTCTTTAGATAGGACTGTATACCTCACAGCGACGAACATAGTTGTTTAATATTCTTCGACATCACTATAATTGGGAGTTAGTGGAACGTATACTCAGATAAGGGCAATGCTATCTTCGTCTGCATATATTAGATGTCATCCTCCTCCTATTTACCGATCACTCTTATGAACAGACCTGCTCATTCTATTCTTTCTGTGCTTATCAACTGATATGCGTCATGAATTCGCTCTCTATAGTTGAAATCATCGCTGACGCGCAAATTGTGCACTGTATTGGATTATCAGTGCGTGTAAATGTATTACTAGGCCACAGTGATATAGTAATGGTTCACAAACTTCACTTGATATATCTTAAACTAATATATTTGAATGTTGTGCAATTTTAACATTACCTTTCCCGAATAAAAAATAATAAATTTGGAATATCTTGGGTTCTATCAAAGATGTGGTAGGAGACATCCAAATTTCTCGTCGATTAGCAATACTCACCAACACTATTGATAATGTGGCAATAGATATTTTTTATTACTACATCTATGTGACTATTTAAATTCTATCGCAAACTCTAATCTAATTATCTCTCTAGCAGTGCGTTTAAGTTTCTTATAATTTGCTTGTGATTGAGTGATCTTGCATAAAAATCCTTCGAATTAGAAAATAATTACAGGCGGATAATATCTAATTAATATACAAGAATTGACATATAATTTAGAATTTTGCTTATAATCGTTACATTGATTGGTTGAGATTTGGGTACTGATATGTGTATATTCAATTGTACATAGTTCCTAACGCTTTTTGCTCGGTAACTCTCACTATTTAATAGGAGTTATAACGCATAGGGTCTCACTTATTATGTTGTCTAATATCGCACAAAACCATATAGTGCGACATATTATTTAAGACAGTGGATAATGATGCTATTTTGTGGACGCGTAGCTCACTGACGCGCATTCTTCGCAGTTCTTAATTTAGAGATGTGGTGTGTTCGGGAGTGGTCTCAAGTTACTCCAGGTGTGCCAAATACATTGTGATAAAGAACTATGATATCCGAAAATGTACAAACGTTGCTATAACTACACTCTGGTGTAGAACACACCAAGTTGTGGGCTCTTATTTTTCAATACTTGCATATCTAACAAATTTGACATATAAAATGCATTTATAAATACTAGCTCAATATACATGTATACAAAAAATTAATGAATTTGCTCACACGTCAAATGTGCTGGTCTTATAAGTGGTGTGATCTGTTTTAGCGATCATATATATATATCTACGTGGTTTATTATACCACAAAGAAACTCTAAAATATAATCTTATCTGAACTAAATGTTGTGCTTTGTGGATATTGTCTTGTCACTCATGTTACAAGTTCAAGATAACTCGGAATATCTCTAGAAGATAGAGTGGTTCCATAGCGTAACACTAAATGATAATAGATATAGTAGATTAAAGTACTTATTATTATTTGATCGTGTATAACATTCTCCGTTTTGTGTTCACTCTGGATAATTAAGGGGTAAGTGACTATCTTTGAGCTAATCTAGACTTTCTGATTCGTGCGATGTAACTGTACTACATATTTCTTTTAAGGGGCTCTTGAATGAGACTGTCGCTCATATATTACTAGATAGTTGTATACGACTCAGAACGCATGAAGACCTCGTACTGTTCTCTTAGGTTTTACATACATATTATTTGTATTTCACGAAGTATAAATGACATAAAGGAGTGAATATATAGTATCACTTCTATTCCCAAGCGCAGTATCGAAGTATTAGTATTGGAACATCTAGTTAGAGCTATGGATTATAATGTGTGGGTACGTGGAACACCTCAGTGACTCGTTAAACCTACATGATTTACCACTTACCTAAAAACCATGTGCTTCACGAAGCTGCAGAATAGATATGTTGTTGATGCGAGGCTCAGATGATGTCTACCTACAGTAATGTACAGTCGGTACAGCGCAGTGTCCTCAAAATTGCTGACAATGACTGTAAGGGCTTATTATGCTCAATATCATCGAGATTTGAGTTTTCTTTTCGGTTATATGCATAAGTGGTAAATTCAGACAGCTACTCCGGTTTAGGCATTTATTAGCTCTTCGCCCATCGTCTTATAGGTCATCTGGATACTTCTGTACGGTGATAGACGCCTTATTGAGTCTGCATGTACTATTTAGGAAGGGTGATGCTATTATAGGAGAGAAAACGTTTGCTTTCGGGCTTATCGGATATACTCTTGGTGCATATGACGAATGAGATATTTCTATCGATTAGCTGTTAGTTACTTGACAACCAGTGTACTTCAGTCTCGCTTCCGTTATCTCCATTCTTTTATCTCTCAGGTGGGTTAAACACATAGATTCCATTCCCCACGATGCTCTCTACTCTGAGCAATTACCTCAGCTATTAAATACTCATAAGTACAGCTAATAATTGCGAAATTGTCTCACTTATCCAATTTCTGAATTATTATGGAGGAACATTTTTCCAGATATAGTTGTGTAGCGTGTATATTGTGGGATTCTGTACCTCATATATATTGTTGAGTAATCTTGTTCACTGAGGATAGTGGTTATGCAGTATGGCAGTTAAATTATATCCATACAGATTGTGAATATACGGTTTTACTCACAAAATAGGTATAATGACTCCTCTAAATAGTGGAGAATTGGTCAATAGAGTGAGAATAGCTGATTTGTTATTATCATTTGGCTTTTGTAATTCCATCTCATTAATTCAGATAGGAATCGTGCGGACTATTCACATCTTCGAATTTTTATATGTTACCACTGAATCTTTTTTGCATTAGTTGCAATTCATACATCAATAAGTCTCAGTCAGCATTATTTGACTTTAATTGTACAAGCTGGACATCTCTTTTTGTCCAGTTCATGAATATATTCTTTCATTTCTAGCTATGTAATTAGTCCTCGTATCATAGGTGGCCTCGAATTTGATGACTAATTTTCTCCCATAAGTTTTTAAGTAAAAATCTTGCATTTGTCTCGCAAATTCTATATTTGAAAGCTCAGTTGATGCTGCCAGGAAGATCTATCTATGTGTAATGACTTTAATCCTAGCGAATTGTGCGACAACATGCAGCTATTACCTTTAGAGCCATTCTTCCACATCAGTGGTCAAAACCATCTGTGATTCTTAGCCTCTATTCTAAAATGTAGCTTATCGTCCTACTTGCGACTTTAAGAACCTGTGAGCCACAGGATTAGTCTATACATTATAATATGATATTGCGCTTGATCTTGAGGTAGGACACAATAAACACCAATCTATCTATACTCACGAGCCGTCGCAAATGTCGTGTTTAAGATCTAAGTCAGTTGTACACTCTTGTTGGCTTGTTATTTGATGATGATGCATGCTTATAGAAAGGCAGTTGCTTCTCTAGCTACTCGGGGAAGATGAATGAAATTGTGAATAAAACTCTGATGCTTATGAATTAATAGTAAGTTGATCTTTATGAATCCCAATGAATGGACAAGTAGGTTCGGCTCTTTATCTCGGCTCCTCATAGTCAATGTCGAAACACGTCTAATTATCTTTTACATTCGGAATCTCACTGACATCGTCTCGATTTCTCTTATGACCCATATTAAGATTTACTTGGTGATGTTTATCTGAAGTTATGATAGCTGGAGATTAATGGAGATCCTGTATCTGAATAATCGCATTTGGGTGTATGAGAAAGTAGGGTTATTATATAGCACATTCTCAGTTTGATCTCAGTTGCGAGGGTTGAAATCTCTCGAAATGTATCTCCATGTGTGTACCCTTAATTCACACATCTGATTTTGAATGTCGTCTCGTTTATAATAGGCCAAAAATGTACTGGTGCAGCAAATTCTTATGGTTATAATTGTTTTGTCATTAAATCGTGAGCATCACTATATCTAGGCTAAAATAATAGATATTCCTCATTTAGATTTGATACGGTAACATTATACTTGATCTTCCTAGACCAAATTAGTGCGTCATACAGGGCATTTGTTCTTTACGTTTATTAGGGATATTAGCAGTGAAAATATTTAATAAATGAAATTTATATTCATGTAAACTGGTCATTGATGTATATATAAATAGTTGCTGTTCCCATAACAATTATTCTGCCACTTAATGATAAGATCTAACTACAATTTAGATATATTAAGTGTAATTAAATATAATGCTTTACTCTCTATATAATGTTTTCATATGTTATTTTACAACAGGCAAGAAGCACATGCATAATTAGTACTAGTTTATATACTTTATATCTGTCTGAGTGAGAGATGAATATATGATCTGGTATGTAAGAAGCAAAAGGTTCTCATGGAGTATCTTAAACAGTATATTTACACGTGGTGATCACACATGGCTGAAGGTAACTAGATGTACTTTATGAATTTCGTAATCTCGCCACTTCGATACTGTCTTCATCATGTGATTTAACCACATCCTGAAGTGTACTTATTCATTTTGCTAATGGCTATCATATAATAGTCTTAGAGACAATATATTCAACATACGTATATACCATAGTTTTGTGACTTCGCATTTGTTTTAAGATTAACAATGAGTCTCGCTGTAAGTTCTTTGACAACCAATTCATTATAGCATTGAGGTGTACGCGACTTAACGGCGCAGCTCAGAATTAGTGCGTCACGATTATACCTTCGAGCCCGCAGAATCATGGTCATACTCATCTCCTATCGCGTATAAAACAAAATATATTGATCAATAGCAACTTAGCAACCTCGTGATAAATTATAATGCGAGAATCTTATATTGTTCGAACTCATCTGTGACATTAACATCAACCTAGTTATAATCCATATATATCACTGTATCACGCGTATCACGTATATTTGTAGTATAACAAATATAATCACTAAGTCAATCTCAATTAATAAAAAGGTGATATCCAGAAAATTCAATTTGTGTATACATCCGAAGAGTATCTCATGCATGATGATTTACACCTAATGTTCAATCTACAATGAATGAAAACGATTGAATCAACCATTAAAAAGCTTATCAGGTTATTAATGACTAAGAATGATTATGTTTTGCACTATTTATCAGACATCAGGTGCTTTTAGTATACCAAACCAAATACTCATAGTGCATATCTATCGTAGGCATTTTTATTGATCAAAATGAATGAGATGTTGAAATTAATTATTTTACTTCATGAATAATATACACGATCTGACCAGTGCATTGTGATTGAGAATATAGATTAGATTCTGTTTAAGTGCCGGTATGTCTTAATGAATGGTATTGGCAACAACTAATGAACGCTCCCCCGTGAAAATAATCCTCGATAAACGAAGGACTAACTGAACACAAAGACTTAGGTTATGAAGAAAAGACTCCAATACCTTGCCATTTATGTGATAAAATAGATACCCGTACATTCAATTTATTCATATGATTAATCTGATTACCTTATACATAACAATGTAAGTGTCGTAATCTAATTCAATCCCAAAAGACTCAGTAATAGGTTTTTCATGTGTAATGTCTCACGCCCGGGACTTCGACTGTGGCAGAGCCAAGCACTTTCTTCGTAGACTGATGTATTTCACTGCGACTGTAAGATTCATAAAAAAAAAAAACAAAGATAAAAAAACCCGAAACAAAGACCTTAATAATTTCCTAGGTGCTAATTGCTACATGTCTCGTGACGGATTATCCTTCTCGACAATTAAAAAGCTCTCACATACAACCACCTCTTCATATGCTCTTATTGAACTAAACCACCATGAATTATTTGGATACTCTGCTAAACCCACCAACAAATAGACCTACCCTATTGTGGTGATAGTGAAGATTTTCGTGAGTAGAGCACTAAGTGCGGAACATCAAAGTTTAATTTTCTGTTATCGCCATAAAATTCTGCAGTGCTTTAAAGACATGTATCTTTTAGGTATTATCACAGATTGAGTATGTGTGATAAAGACTCGCATAAACGTAGAATAAACAGTTGAAGTTCTTGAACATATGTAATAGGGATACTGTGTCATAACTATTATTAACACCCCTCGCAGATGGACAAGGCATTACATAACACTCATTTATTTTTGGCACTTTAGTCTCTTTTTATTTCTGTATATATAGGATGAATTAATTGATACAAAACCTATTTCTAGGAGCGATTAATAGTGAATAATATGGAATTTGTCATTATCAATTTTATTTTTTTACGATAAAAATTTCATACTGAAAAAATTATATTTATTCTATATTATTATCATGAAATCAACCGTACAATTGCTATTATGACGATGATAATCATTATTGTGACCTAAAGAGCTACAAATATTATCAATAATTATCTCATATATAACATACAAAAGTGGGAAGTGTTTCCTGTAGAACACTCAGAGCGAATAGGGGCCAATCGTCAGCATTTTACGGCATAATTTAAGATCGTTTGAATAGACATGTGACCGTTTCTATTATCTGATAATTTCTCGAATCTGTTAAACCAAATTCTTGCAGTAGTTTTTGATGAAACCATCTCTTGATTTCTAGTGATATTAAGACTGGGAATCGGAATGCATATTTCCTGACCTTATGCCTGTTCAATTGCTTCTATTGCATTTTTAATGAGGATTGAAACCTGTTCAAAAGGAACAGGCTGTGGAATATCGTATCAGAAAAATATAGATTTTAAATCCTCGACTGAACATATCTATTAATGTAAATCTTACGTAGGTTGTTCGGATTTGAAAGGTTGTGTATTAGCGAATGATTGCTCATTCATCTTGTTTCGCATCATGTTGATAGAGACTACGTGATATACGCGTTCTAAGGGATTTCTTGTGATCCTCCCTCCAGACTGGTATATAAAGATCTTTTAACATTCCTAGAATTTCGTTTGGACAGCCCTATGAAACGGGCGGCCTTAAATAAAATGTCTGATACACGGCTGATGTAGCGCAAATCGGAGAGGATGTGACTATAAGTGTGATTATAATGTAACGAATAATATTATAAAGTGAGTTGACTCTTATACATCTCACTATGTCTTTTCGCATCTAATGGCTATCATGAGATTATAACCCTTTATTAAGCGTGGTAATAAAATATAGGTTTAGGAACTGATTAAATTAATATTCGCTATCGTGTAAATCCATTTAAGAAGTGTAGTGTTTTTTAAACTATCCCAGAATAAATATAATTAAAGTTTACGAATTTTTATTAGTCTGTGAAATACAGATACAAAATCTCTCATAAATAGTACTTTTAGAGGAGATAATGTTATGGTAACTTGTCTTCATTCAATAAGAATCAAAATTAAATACTTAAGATCGCGAGAAGGTAAGCCATCCAAAGCTTAACTCTTATCTCATTAAGAGATCTTTCACCGTTATCCATTACATAATGTTCTGATATATGTCTAATTAACTATGATTCCTTATTATTTATCGATCATTCTAATATTTGGCTCTCTCTCCTCTCGCCCTGTAGGTTAATAGGCATACATCTTAAACTAATTTATATTGAACACACTAAATTGATTGTGCCGATGACAAATTATGTCTTAAGTAAAAAATATTAATAACGAAAGTGCTTAATTTTTTCTAAACTATAGCGTGACTAGATTAGACGTTATTTAAGTATTAATATATCCATAAATTGTGTGCGAATCTACGTGTCTTCGAATGGATAGTATCCCAGAAAACAGATGGAACACCCTAATGATAACGTATTTATGATAACTCTTGACGATAATGTTTAACAATGATGAATTTGAAGCATCAAAAGGTAATGAAGTCTGCATATGTGAGATCAATGACAGATGTTAAACTTAGACACAACTAATTAATACAACCCCTAAATATACAATTTAGTAAATGAGTGATTAGAAAAATTACCACTCGTTTTCAAGACTTTGTCGAAATATTCAAAGTTCACTGAGGATTTATAGCATGGTAGTGAATTTTCTAAATCGGCCGCGTTCCAAATTTCCGGAATAACGATAACAGGTGGGTAGGTATCACAATAGGACCTGTTATTCATATGCTTTCATATAGTCTACAAGCGAAACCACTCTGATGCAGGGAAGGTTGGATATTGACCTGTGTTTTCTTCCATAGATGCAGTTTTGAAGTTTATATCTGAGTGAACACCCTAATTAGCAGAGATTTTACTGGTATACTCACGTTGTATATAATGTCGTAATGTGAGTAGAGATATGCTTAGATGGCTTCTCTGTGTGGCTGAACATGATATACCTGTATCCCTATGATTATCTAGATAATAAAAAGTCTCTATATGAACACACCTTTCGTGTGGTTCATATTCCCGTTTTTTTCTGTTACTTAACCTCTGGTGGACACGCACATTTAGGACGTCATGCGTTAGCTTATGGTCCCAATTCTATTAGATCAGCCACACCACGACTCTTTTAATTACACTAGAACCATCCTAATCGATGTGTTCATTAAAGACTGTTATATATCTTAATTGAATTGTGTCTTTTTGATATCATGTGTATATGTTTGTGATATTACAAATTATATTGGGTTATAAACTTTTAAGTGGGAAATAGTGGGTTCGTCAATTTTCCCCACGTGCTGTGAGAAGAAAAACACGTTTCTGTTAACTGTTTCTCATAACTTGTTCCAAAAAACCTAATTTTATCCTTCGTTTGTAATCCCAAATTGATCAGACCCATGTCATTTATACGAACAACTTCACAAGTTATATATATGATGACTACTATATATTGTTATTCTTTAGCGTCAGTTATAAAACTGATTTCCTGACCAATTTGGTTTTTCAATACCACATTCTCCGAAGAATAATTAAAGCAATAGAGTTGCCATAATAGTAGAGGTCTACCAACATTACTTAATTGTTTTTTTATCATCTATTTTATCCCAATAGGTGTGACTCCAAAGTGTCAAACAGCAAATAGATATGTATCATACCTCACAAATTTAAGATCTGTATCTATCAAGACTAAATACGCTTAAATTTAGTTTTATACTTGTGGAGCCTTAGTGATCACGAGGAGTAAATACAAACAACAATGTAGATTAGCACGCGAACGGGATAAACTACCTTAAGTATTGTTATTTACTAAAGGTATAGTTAATGAAGTAATTTGAACTATAAGCAAAACACCCACAAGTTAAGACAGTTCTCCCATAGCTTTCAAGGGCTCACATTGTTTCCTATAATAGATATATATTAAAATTGCTCTTCTTTTCTTATTATAGAGTTCATTCCGAAGTTGAATGGTTTAGTAGAGTTGGGTAAGACTAAGGAATAGTAACTTTAATTTTCACTTAATAAATACTATATCGCGTAAATGACACAAGTATGTAGCCTGTTCCAATATGAAAAACCAAAATAATTGACAGCTAATTAACGGTCTACTCGAGTGCGCTCCTGTTATGCGCGAATTAAACGAAAACAATCAGAAAAGCAATGTTATTAATTGTAAGAGCCCTCCAGTTGCAAGTACCCCGCAATATCGAACATGGATTCTTGAGTCGTGTGTAATGATGTTGTCACATTTAAAAATAAAGGTAATACGTTTTACCTTGTGTATGCGCCCGTTACCGCACCAAATATAAAATATATTAAACCTATGATAGCTGATTTACTAAAACGGCCAAGAGTGCGTGATTAACAGACGATGGAGTGCATTCAGTGAACATGACGCGTTCTGGTACAATTCAAAGTAACATGGTTTCGTCAATATTCTGATAGTTAGTATACTCGCGATTAGAGGTGCAAAGTATAATGTGCTCTGTCCTCAGTAAATTATACCCGCTGGTGCGTCTCGAGGGTGGGGGGCTGTATTCATCTCTTGTGGGCGAAAAACGCGAACTGAAACAATGCCGATTTATGTATTTCTCATCCTCATCAGGCCTCAGGAGCAGGATCTATTTGAAGGCCGATTTTGTAACGCGTCCGAATGAAATTTTGTTCATACGCGATACTCCAAGTAAGTTTATTGGCCGCCTGATCTCCGCAGGAGAGCATTCTCTCGTATTAATGGCTAGGAGGCGTCGATAGAGCAGAGAGATCATTAGTGTGGCTTTCCGAACCCTACGAATGTAGTGCGAGCATAGTAACAAGAATAGATTGATTTGGACCGAAAGAAAAAATAATTGTGTGCCTATGTAATGTTAACATATGAATTGATATCACATCTCCCCGACATGATCCTTGTTATGCGGGTATTTATTGTCTTATGCTGTATAATTGGAGTGTCGAATGTCTCGCAGATTGCTGTAAAGAAATCCTTTCTCTTCTAATCTCTAACTTGAAAAAGGATCATCGGTAAATCTGATATTGGTAGTGACCATTTCTCGTAGGGATTAAAACGTACGTGAGTAGTCAACAGTCTCGTATCACTCACTCTACTATAGTGTATAGCCCGGACGTGACTGTGGAATAATAGGATTATACTGCGCATACCTATAACGAGACTGGTCTGAAGCCCTACCCATATATGTAGTGGTAGAATACGTATAGATTTTTAATATCATTCATTATTTTTAGGTTGCCGGACGCTCTAACTTACCTCTGCAACCAAAGAAAGAAAATATTTCTTAAATATAACTTGAACTGATCTGTTTGAGTCTGGATTAACCACCAAATTGATATAATATATAAGACGCTGCATTCCAAAACTCCGACATAACCAATAACCTAGCATGGAGAATTTTTAATCACTGTCCCGAGTTTACACCAAATTTCAATTAACTGCCAAGCCTAATTTCTATAACTCGCGCTCTACACAGTCCTTATTACTTTCCTGTTTTTATGATCAAGACCGTGTTTTGTTCTCTCTTAGGCTTGATTTAGAATTTGATTACGAAGTCGAATATGCTGTGTTCGCCCTCGAACTTTATTTACAACAGTGGTAAATAGGTGATATCATTGGCGGTCCAGCATTAATTATTGGGCTGGCATCACACAATTTAGGCTGTCCGTTTGCAATGGCGTTGTTCGTGTTACACCTCTTTTCTCAATAGGTTCGAGACTGAGTGGACTGTGTTTTGATTTTGACTCGGAAATTTGTTGTAGGATTTCTTTTTCTATGTTTCATGCTACGTGTTTAGTCTGTTTCGAAGTCGCTTGCCTTTTATAGCTACCTCCGTCTTATGTGTGCGCAGTTTCCCGCGCTTGCCTCTGATTAATAGCAAATTTGTTACGTAACCCACAGAATAAAATTGAAAACTAGTCTGACTTTATTGATGTCCTCCCTCGTTAATGTAGAAAAAAGATTTCGAAACGTCATAACATGAGCGCTAAATGAACAATTATATAATGCTGTATACCAGCAACGCCGTGTGATTAATTCGTATATAGATGACCGAAATGTTTTTAAGGCTTCATACATGTGTACTAGTGTGTAGCCTTATAAGAGTTGTATTTGAATATTTTATTATTAGCGGTGTCTAGTGATGTTTGATATGAATAGGGCACGAAAACTCCTCCTCCTGGCCCTAAATAGAGAATCTATTACCTTGCTCTAATTAGCGCAAATAAAATTAACAATAACAAGTATGGTGATTATTTTTTAAATTAACGATTACTTTTTGTTCTAATTGGAATGATTCACATTGCCGGGACTTATCGCATATTGTATGTGTGCAAATTTGTTGCACTCTGGGTTACTAAGCATGGTGCCCATAATAACAGCATAGGCATTTATCTGAGCAGGAATTGTGCTAAAATTTAATCTATGTTGAAATGGGGTAGCTATACAGGTACTGACGTGATTGTCCTTCCCTTTGTAACGTTGGCGTCTCCGAGGCGCTATGAATTTAAATGTGCTTTGTTTCGTGAGAAGTTCCATCTCTTTCTGAAATTTCTCTCCGCATCCGCATGCTGTCATCAGAGTTCCTTCATAATGAGGAGTATTAAATCTCATTTTCTGGAAATGTTTTGCTCAGTCTCTCATATGTATAAAGTCCGCAAAAAAGTGCGATCTGAATAATAGTGTTTATTTTATGAGCCACGCATCCCTTAGCCTCGCTCCCGTGAGGCTTCTAGCGCTCATTTGTTACTTTCTTGCATGTTGCTGTCTATTTTTGTAGTAAAATAAAATTCTAAACTCGCCGATCTCATCATTTCACCACTTCACCCTGGTTCTAAACTAATATACGGTGAGAACATGATCGCTCTAATTTGATCAAAACGCTCTAACAAATTTTGTCAACTTAAATCACGCTAACAATGTCATACACTCTTTTGTAATTTAGAGTATGCAAGTATAATAGTATCGTGACAGCTTAATCTAATATGTATAGAGATTGAATAATCTGATCTAGCTAACGCTTTATATCTGCCTGTTCAAGGCCCAACCATAGGCATATGTACGTCTCAATATTCTTAAGTATCGTAACGGGAAATAGAGTCGAGAATTTGAGGTGTTATAATCGTAAATGTAGCAGAGAAAATTCAAGTATGCATTCCAGGGTGTCTGGGATGACAAAGATGTTTGCTGCATTGGATGGGCAATGTTGTTTTCCCGATTGTGGTCATTAAAACTCTAAAGTTGTGTAAGAGAATTTACAAGTGAGTGGGACCCACTGGATTAGCGAGAGGCGAACTTCCATGGTATCCTCGAAGGGTATAGGTTTGAGTTAGGTAACTACCGGTTCAGCACTCCCACGGCAGTTTGTACATTTCACGATAACACGTGAATGCTACCTAGGTTTAGCTAGTCTTGACCTCTGAAAAATAATATAATAGTAACTGAAGACGTGTTGTCTCGGAAGGTGAACAGAACTCAGGGGAAAAATGGTGTACCGTCCGATGTCATATATTTGTGAAATATCGTCAAACGCATATTGTAAGATACAGTTTTCACTCCGTCATTTAAGGTGAGAAATTGTGAGATGGAAAACTTGTGTGGAAGCTCCAGGCCATACTCAGATGGTTTAATGCACGTGAAAGTTTTTAGTTCTAGAAAAGTAATGAGACACTTTATAAAGTCTAAAAAATTGTTGACTATTCTAAGCTAGATTTCAGAGTAAGAATTGATGACTGCGCTCAAGCAAGACTATTGGATCATTATAAATCATACTCTCACTTCGTAGAAATCTCAATTTATTAAATTAATACCGAAATAAATATGCTGCAGCAATCCTTATCGCTGATGCATGCCCTTAGTGTTGATCAGCTCATTCTCCATATAAATGTGTGTTGAGTGTACCGAAGTTTTACACCTCGGCTATACTCCTGCAGAGTGCAACAGCCTCCCGTATTGGGTATAAGATTGTGACGGTCTTATGTTCGATATATAATAAGATCTAGCAATTCGGACTTTCATTTTTTTATTAGTGCGTTTAAAAGCATTTTTTGTATTCAATCGACGTGGCAAATGAACTAGATCTACTTGTAGTATTGCATCGAATCCGCAGACTCATATCGATTGACAGGAAGCACTAATACAAACCCACAGACACTAATGTACACGAACAAACACTAATCCACAACAGCAAACACTAATATATATCCCTAAACACTAATCTACACTCACAAACACTAACCAACACTTACAAACACTAACTACACTAAAAAACATTAATCTACATCTACAAACACAAATCTACACTAGTATACACCCATAAAAACTAACCCATAGTCATAAACACTAATATACACCTACGAACACTAAATCACACCACAAATACCACCTAAT
>CAJDSM010079463.1:0-14822 GCA_903981925.1 Ostrea lurida
ACAAGCTTCCTTACTACATTCACATGACCTTTCTCACATGCAGCTATCATTGATGTGTATTCCCAGTTACCCTTTACATTGACATCAGCCCCTGTTTGGATCAATTTCTCAACAATTTCTGCATCTCCTTTCTTGCATGCTGTTATAAGTGGTGTATCTCCCCATTTATCATATACATTGACATCAGCCCCGGCCTTCACCAACTTTGCCACTATACTCACATGTCGTTTCTCACATGCAGTTTTCAATGGTGCATATTCTCTTGTGCCCTGGAAATTGACATTAGCGCCTGCGTTCACTAGCTCTTGCACTATATTCAAATGCCCCTCCTCACATGCAATAATCAGGGGTAAATCCCGTCTTTATCTTGAAGATTGACATCAGCCCCACTGCTTTGATAAGCTTTTTCCACTATACTTAAATGTTTTCTCAAAATATGCAGTCACTAGTGGTGTATTCATCCATACCTTGGCAGATTGATATCAGCTTTTTGTTTCCAAAAGTTCCTCCACTCTACTTACATGACCTCCCTCACATGCAGCTATTAGGGATGTATCTCCTCCGTCTACCTTAGTATTGACATCGCTCTGCCCAACAAGCACCTTTACTATTTGATCATGTCCTCACATGCAGCTATGTGGTGTGTTCCCATATACCTTGTACACTGAATTCAGCTCCTGCCCTCAATAGCTCCGCCACTATACTCTCGTGTCCTTTCTTGCATGCAGTCACCAGTGGTGTGTATCTACATTTACCCTGAATATTGACATCAGCACCTGCCGTCACTAACTCCTTAACTATACCAATATGCCCTTTCTCACATGCAACAGTAAGAGGTAAATGAGAAGACCAATGTTGATATTTATACTCGATAATATGATTTATCCCATTCACTGACTTTCTGCTGATATGGAGCAGAATTGTTTTGACTGACTGTAAATCACTACTATAGCAACTCAAAAGCAGTAATCTAAACTGTTCTAGAAGCAAATCTCTCTTTTGTAAACCCCCTTCATCTCCCACCTTACTTGTTTCATCAAATATATGACTAATTGATTTAGATGGGTAAGGAATGTATTCTGTTATCTTAAATAATTCACTAATTTCATTGTGTTGGTCAGTCTGTTGAACTAAGTATTGCAAAATCTGGGGATGTTTGTAATAAATCACCCAGCTGATAACTCTTACGTTGCAAGTGTCATGTGTACAAGATAATGTTTCTCCCGTATCATGTTGTTTAGATCTCCAGTTTATCAGCGCCATCTGTCTCACCGACTCACCCCACTCCTCACTCTCCTCCAACACACATTTGTGCTTGCTCACTATCTTATGTACGTTTTCCTGACTGGACAAAAACAAGAATTTCACTTCCGTGTATGATTTTGTCTCCAGCAAATCAATAAAAGCCTGACACACTTGGGGGTGTTTTAAGACTTGATTCCTGAAAACATCATACAGCTCCATATTTTGTATGTCTCTGTACAATCTCTCTGCTAGCAGTGGGTACTCTTCCTCACGTAATCTTATACACAGATCAAACGATTCCTCTCTGACATCGTTTATATCACCACTCTCCTTCATTCTATCACTATCATTGCTACTTTCACCTCCCTCAATAGACTTAGAGTCACTCTGTTTTTCTTCCACTTTGTTAGCAATGTGCGATTCACATGACACTGGTTTAACATAATTTGCAACATAGCTACTACTCAAATACAACAATATTTGGTCAGGAAATTGTTTGCCATATTGACATGCACATATTTCAAACATGGAGTCATGTATAAATGTGAATTGTGCATCAAAATGTTTTGTGTATGTTCCCTCCATTGCTGACAAAGCTTTTACAAGTTTGAATGCATCGATCTGGCTTTCTACTTCACAATTGTCCAAAGTGTCAATTTTCATGTTAATAAAATTTTCATTTTTTCTGTCTTTTAGAATGTCTTTTGAAAGGGAATTTCCATTAAGCATACACAAAACAAGTGCTGCATAATTCAATTTGTTCTGTCTTTGCATATTATCAAATTCATCAATAATATAACTGACTGGGTTCAAGAAAAACTTTGGACCAAGTTTTCGGAATTTTGTTTCCTTTGAAAACAGCTTACAGAGAAGAGGAAACATGCGGGATGTTGACTTTAGCAATGCAGGTGATATCAAATCTGAATTTAAACCATGTTTCTGGAGAATCTGTTTCTTGTCATTGTCATCTAAGGCATTATCAGAATTGTGTAACTTCATCACAAATTCTACGTTGGTTAGGAATGGTTTGTAATGTACTGTTTCATTGAACACAGCCTCTCTACATGTCATCAAAGTTTTAGACTTATTCATGCAAGGTTTGCTTATTTCAAGTTCATAATCAGTCAATACATCTAGCTTAGATTTCTGAAGGCCAAAAACACCCACTACATCATCAATAACAAAAACCTGTGGATTTCTGGGGTCACCATAGTCCTTCCTCTTCCTGATGTCTTTGGTTGGTACGATATCGTATCCTTCTTCCTGAAGCTTGAGGGCGATGTGGTGAGCTGTGGCAGACTTTCCAGATCCGGGTACACCAACGAACGTTATGTAAGGTTGGTTCCTCACTTTCTGCATCATTGATGGAAAGCTGTGGGTTTCATAATAAAGTTTATCTTCCTCCTTCCATTTCTGAATGCTGATATCATCTTGTTCTGAATGATATATAAATATAACAGATGGACACTATTGATCAAAGTTTGCAAGCTACTATCTTGTTACAGTAGGTTATGTCGTATTGCAAATACTATCCAAATAGGACACAGGCAATACGGATAATTTACTTGTTTGATACCCTGTATGCATGATTTCCAACACTATGGAAATGTTCAAAATTCAAAATGTTCAAAACTCAAAATGGTGTCGAAAGTTTATATTAGTTAAATCAAATTAATATTGATCATCTGTAAACCAAGAACAGTTAAATCTGCAACTCCAACCCAAAATCAAAACAGGATCTGCAATTATTGTATAGAATTATTAAAATTTAAAAAGCTGATTGCTTGTTTGTATATTGGTGAATGTTCAGCTTTTGCTCATTAAGCAAAATCACCATTGCTAATGAGAGGCTGTACAATTTAGGCCAATGCTTGGTATTTACTCATTTTGAAAGGAGGGGATCTTTATCGAACCACAACTGCTGTGATACGGGAACTTAATTTTTGTGATGACATCAAATGGACAACACCCATTAAATTGTTTGAAGACCTACGAGGACATGTATATGTATTCTGACAGGGATCCCCAGTGGGGGGGGGGGGGGGCAAACAAAAGGAGGGTAGACAAAACAGACACTTTAAATTGTGAGGACATACAGGACAACTACACTTCCATGTAGTGCACAGTAAACAGTTCAGTGATGGATCACTTCACAGCTTTTATAATGTCTTTTAGATTACGAGTTGATTTCGATTGAAAATATGAAGATAATGAACAATGGTCAATCCCATAAGTTCCTCCACTAATTACAAATCAAGCGTAGGACAAACATAGACTCCTAATATACCAGATTTGGGATTTAATGATTAGATGTATTCTTCTATTATAAAGGTGGTTACTTATAGAAAAAAATAGTGAAGTAAAATATCGCTTTGACCCATCATTTGAATAAGATATGCTTGTGAAACTCATATGACCTGATATATGGCAGCATAGTTGGTGGGTATTTTTTTAATTGATTAGTCTTAAATTCACCGTGAGGAATGGATTTATACTAAATCTGGCATATGATGTGGAACAATACGTCAGTAATTTCTAACTTTACAACTGTTAATATTTTGTGAGGAGCAAAGAGGGCTTCAAGATCAAATAAAACTCAAATTACGGTTCTTAAGCACGTGCGCATCCGTTTTGAGGTTGTCGCATTGCCGATTGTATGGAATTGTCTATAAATAACAAATTGGTAATGCGTTTACATTTCTGGTAAAAACAAATCCGCATTCATTATGAATTTCCCAGTTTGAAACTTTGTGACTTCCGAGCTACAGGCTAGTAAAGGTATAGAACTTCCTACCAAAAGTCATGGATATTTTCTGTATTAATAGTAGGTCCAAGTGAATCGTCTGCACTTGGTGCAATGTTTCACTTCGGAACCATTTTTACCTATTCTACTAATTACCCATTTTGGCTACATAGTGTAGTGATTGAGCGATACAGTCGCTGACCATTTAAAAATCGTCAGTGATAAGTAATGTCTGCCTTGAAATTTGATACCGATAGTTGGCGAGAATTTATTGTGCTAGATTGGTGATTTTCATTTTTCGTATTTTCAATTTTCGGACCCGGCGATAACTCTAACTTTATATAGCAAATTGGCCAACGATGCAGAAATCTCTCCATATCCAACGTAAAAACATTGAATATCCTCCATATCTTTAGTATTTATGATTCACTTAGAGAACTTTTATTTTACGTAATCTTTTCGACGAGTTTTGTATTTAAAAAAATACCTCCCTCATCTATTTTATTGCCAATAAAAATAAAAAGATTGAATATAGAATGCTTTGATCCCTCAATTGTTCTTGAGAAAATTGACTTGAGAACCAGGAGTTTTAGAATTCGATATAGGTTTGGTAACACGTAATGAATGTGTATAAAATTGAGGCACCATTTCGAAAGAGCTGATTTAGGGTAAGTCAAATTGCCAAGTGTGAAAGTGATACCATGTTCATTTGAAAAACAGCTGTAATAATGAGTCTTACAAACTACAACAAAGTTGTTACAAGCCTTGCAAATCATATTAGCAATACTTGCAAATTTATAATACATGTACTTGTTGATTTTGTATGTTGGTTCAGTTTTAATGCTAAAAGTTGGTAATGCGCTTACATATCTTTAAAAATGCGACTTCATTGCTAGAAGTGCTTGATGACTTTGATATATTCTTAGCCAATGCTTGCTCAATTGTTCATTGAGGTTTTAAGGCTACAAGTGATTAATTTGAATAACAACAATGCGTGCTCATTTGGGCTGCTGACGTTGCTTGATTCTGAATGCTAGCAATGCATTCAAATTGAAATGCAAAATACTGGATTTTAAATAGCAATGTCGGATGATAATTATAAAGATAGCGATATATGAACAATGAAGTAAACATGTTCAAAGACGGTTAGTATACTTTTTCACATACCTCTAACATTTGAAGGAATGGGAGACTTTGCATCTAAAAGAAAGAAAAAAATCCAATTTACTCAATAAGATATGTTTTCAAGTGTACCTTTGACATTTCAACACAAGCTTCTTCATTAATCATATATATATACCCTATTGTAGTTGTTGTTGAAAATGATAGAGGGTGAGCATACCAGATTAATCTTTTGCAACCATTTTGGAAGATGGTTTCAACATGTAATCAAATTTATATAATGTTACATTCTGCCATGGCAGCCTGAAAAAACAATCAGTACTTTTCAGTTCTAATGTAATCAAAAGGACCATGGACCACACCGCTTTCTTAAATCACCTTGGCCCAGCTGTTATTCAGCTACTATTTTTTAAAAAAGATTTCTTGCTCTCTTCATTCACATTTTTTTTATCCCAAAATGCTTTTAATATAACTACAAAGGGTCTATCAGCACGAACGAAATTTCAAAGTAAGAATTACTAGAAGGATAAATATCACTCAAAAATCAAATACGAGCTTTCAGTAATTGAAAATAGAAATGTGTACATGTTTTGAATGTTCGTTGCATTAATCGGTATCAAGAGTAGAGTATTCAGCCTCTCTCGCTATACAACGTTTAATTTTCCGAAGGGAAGATTAAATCAATTTTCATCACATCAAATATAGCAACTTTATACGTAAATTAAACATGCACGTTTAGAACGTAAACCATCAATTTGTAATGATTTTGAGACTCACCAGTTCAAATAATTATGAATCCAAGTATAGCTTACCTGATATTGTCAGTTTCTCTACTGTCGTCTGCAGCCCCATTACTTGCTCTTGTACTTCTGTTACTTGTTCTTGTACTTCTGTTACTTGTTGTTGTACTTCTGTTACTTGTTCTTGTACTTCAGACTTCAGTTCTGTTACTTGTTTTTGTACTTCAGTTACTTGATCTTGTACTTCAAAAGTTTTTTCTTGAAAAAGATAATGCACAGTTATACCGTGTTTCTCTTATAACTGCATGCGATGGAGACTTGTGTATCTGATGTATGGCATCAACTGTTAGCTATAAATTGGCGATGTTAACATTGTGTTAAACATAATCATAGTCCCCCCCAAAACATATATACAAAGTGGAGTGTAGGGCAACACGGACGTTCGACGAATGCGAAGGCAGGATAAGGTGTCATGGAGGAGTAAGCATCCTCTGCCAACAGGTCACACCCGCCGTGAGCCCTTAGTCGCAATAAAGAAAACGGGATTAACAGTCGTCAAATCTTGTACGAAAATGACAGTTTAACAAAGGGTATGAAGCAAATCAGTCATCATATGTATCTTCGTGATAACTTGTAATCGTAAACAAAGGCATTATAGCGACCGTAAAAATTGCGAAATGATGACTTTAAATGAGATTCACTATAAACCTGCAACATTAACATTTTTGTTATTAGTTGGCCTTGCTATAAAAAATCCTCATACGCATAACATAGCTGTGAGTGTTCCGCAGGAAAGGATCATGCGGTCACACAGACTGTTTCAAGAGTGTTGCATCGGGTAAAATTTGCTTCTTTTTATTCATTTAATCTACAGTAAAACACTTAAATTACAGAATTCAAGTTTACAGTGAATTCGTTTTCATTGTCGTAGTCGTAAAATAGAGATGAATTTATTGGGTATAACGAATTATGCTTATGATGAATTTGCAATATAATATTGTTCGCTTCCAGCACTTCACTATAAACGTGTGCTGCTGTATTATCAATATCCAGCACAATCATGCAATACCACATCATTATTTTTAGATACCTAGCACATATTTCATGTATGTATCTTGGTAAAGATGTAGATCTTTATCTATTACTGATATGCAATGCATGAATTCTGAAATTGTTTGAAAATTGTTGTTTCTAAAGCATTCAGGAAATAATTTGTTAATGTTTTGAGAAAAATATAGACATGTTTATTTTGGAACTACATGCACCTTAATTATTTTTTATACCAAGTTCTTATATGCGAAAATTACAAACATCGCTAGCTCACACAACTGTCACTTTATTGTGTCATTGTACTTGCTGCGATTTTTTTTTGGTCAATCTTTTACATAAATCTTGGACTACTATTATCAAATGATTTACTTCCTTTAATTGAGCAGATTAAGATGAGCAGTTGTTTAAATATAGTGTATTTTGATACATAAAAACCTTTTTGAAATATATGTGATATCTCGTTCAGGTGAAAAACATCATAGGTTTCTTCAAAATTTTATTACCTATGTCTAGATATCACTTTTTAAAAAATGTTTTCACACAATCCGTTTCACCCTTAAATTCTCCTTAGTAGTCATTATCGTTTCATATCGATCTTAAAGATCATTTTGGATAAGTTTATAATTACTAATAACGAATTTGCATTGCAAACGAATTTCATGCTCGTCATGCTTATAAAAAAATCGGAAAACGATACCTCTGACGTCCTCTATCAATTGATATTGGGTATCAATGATATCTAGATATTTCTTCTCTTGTTCTGGATCCATAGAGTCTATCTTTATCTGGTTTGCAGCGTTTGTGTATATGGTACATCCTCCTGGAAGACTACCTTCAAGCTCTCCCATTATAACCGTCAGGTCCTGCCATAGATTTTGAAATTCTGGATCAGATAGGGAGACCCTGGCCGCATGACCACAATAGGTATTCCGTATCTCCCTTATGCGGTCAATATTGGCAGTCAGAGATCGATCTGATGGATCTGGCGGTTTGGCCCATCCTTTTTTGTGAGGTGTAAGGCCCGTTATGTTTCTCAACAACACGTACAATAAAGATAAGTCAAAATCATTATAAGTTCCCTTGAAGGATCCATTACTGGGGTACAGAAGTCCTTTCTGAGCTTTATTGAGAATTGGACCCAACAACAGTTTCTTATTCTGGAGTATACTTGGGAAATTGATTTCTGTGATATAGTTCCTGAGAAGGTCCCTGAAGAGGTCCGTACATGGATCCACTAATAACCGCGACACACGGGCAGCGTGTGTGGTTTCTTTTGTCGACTTGTACTTGGAACACGCCATCACTATCCTCAAATACAACAAAAATGGCAATATCTTAATTTTAGTTTTCTGTAGGGATGGATTTTTGACATCGTTGTAATATGTGCATGTGTTTTCTTTTTTAATAAACCATTGGAGCTTAACCATTCTATGGGGTCTTAAACTATGATAAAATACATTTCTATGGATTAAAATCCCCATTTGAACAAGAGGCGGCAAAGTTTATAATTACTTTAAAGTTTAGTGTTAAAGTTTTTTGTATCAAAATTAGGCAAAACCCCAAATCTTCGAGGTCATGAGATGAAACCTTTTGTATCTAAAGTTGCAAGAAATACACATGTAATGTAAGGACTAGCATCATTCAATATTATGACCAACCTTTTCCTGTGTAGCAACAGTTGTGACATATTGATCTTTATCGTGAAGATTAACTTCCTATTGACTGATTGATTGTTTTTCGTCCCGTTGAGAACATTTAACTCATATTGAGATGTCACTACATTGTATTGCCGGTGAAGGACTGCACACTTAGACTTATGCTTAGCATTTATGGTTTTTAGCAGTAAGGGTTCTTTTGCGTGCCACACTTGCTGCGACACGGGACCTCCATTTTGAAGGTCATATCCGAAAGACCCGTGATTCGCACTTCTAAATGTCAAACTCTTGGCGAAGGAGCAATCACTACCTATTTTAACGTCTTAGGTTTGAAGCGGTCGTTCACAGCACGGGCTCAAACTTACGAAATTCCCGAGCATGATGCGAGAGTTTTACCACTGAGCCACTGCGACCGGTAACTTTCTATTGACAAAAATTACCACTGTTCTTCACCTTTCATAAAACTAAGTGCACCATAATCAAGGTAAATCTCGTAGAAGTCCTTATCAAATTTTAAATAGAAAGAAAAAGATTTTTTTTTATTTGTCAATAAGTTGATATATTATCACTAAATCATATGTTGACTGATTTGTTTCATACCCTTTGTTAGACTGTCATTTTCATACTAGATTTGACGACGGGTAACCCCGTTTACTTTGTTTCGACTAAAGGCTCACGGCGGGTGTGACCGGTCAGCAGAGGATGCTTACTCCTCCATGGCACCTGATCCTGCCTTCGCTTTCGTCGAAGGTCCGTGTTGCCTTACACTCGATTTTGTATGTGTTTTTTGGACTATGATTACGTTTGATACTTTGTTATTTCGCCATTTTATTGTTAACCCATTGACATTTATTTAATCTTAGAATCATCTGTAGATTTATAACAACTGCGTGCATCATATAGGTGTTTCTTTCTTGCTAGGATTTCTCAGCGATTGACAGATTTCCTTAACGGCTGAGTTGCACATTTTATTGTCTAAGATAATGGGACAAAGGTCTGCTGCCCCAGTATTTTACCAGAGAGCTAGATATGTGTATGTATGTATGTAGTTCATTAGATATAATATATTTATAGCGCACTCTAGTGAATTGTTTCCGGCAGAAAGACTCTTAGCGTTCTTGAACAGTTTATCAATATCCCAAATATTTGCATTATACACAAAACAAAATATATATTTCCGCATCAGAAGTATGTAAAACGAAAAGTTTACACGTGATCTATTAATCTATTATCCATTGAGGTTTAAAAACGGTGAACAAAATCAGTTTGAAAATACCTAACATTGAATATACATGTATTCTTCTACCAGAAAACTTTGAAGAGATTATTTATTGAATATTTTTGTGTTAAAATTTTGTAAATAATTTACAAGAAAAAGTATTTCTATTTATCAGTAATTTTCGTTGCTTTCACAGCATGCTATTCATTGATATACAAGGAGCGTGAAAATAATATAATTTTGCATTCTTCGCGTGAAAGTCGTGTGGATATCGTACTGAAAGTTAGATTGATTACTTCCTGTGTAAGAGCATTCGTGATATATGATCTTTATCGTGAAGATTAACTTCCTATTGAAAATTTTGAACATCGCTGCAATAAATATGTGTTAATCTGAACGATATACATCAATGGGTCAAACGTTTGCAACTCAAAGAAAGGTCTTGGAAAAAGAATAATACAATTCAAAGAATGACAGTTCAATCACCAACACTTCAAAGTTATCAATCTTTTGTTGGATAGATGTGTAGGTCAAACAAAATCTGCATTTTCCATATAGCTATTTCACCTGAAATTCAAAACAATACTGTGAAGAAACTCTTGAAATAAGTTAGAAATAAAGAACTCGTAATTGTCATTGATGAATAGATGTGCAAATTTTCGCAGAGTTTGCAATGGGCCAGGATTGAATACATTAACCATGCATACACTGCATTTGATTTGCACTAAGAAAATCAGGTTATGGATCACAGTTCTCTGTCGATCCCTACTGTATGGTATCTTTCCAATAGCTGGTAGCATTGTAGTAATAGCTCGTTTTGTTGATTTTCATGGATTATTTTATGACATCTGATCCCACAATTTACGTTCAAATTGAAATTTGAATATTGTGATGAAATGACTGAAAAGTTAATCATTTTAAAGTACAATTGGCGTTCAATTTTATTTCATCAAATTTGTACTGTCTGAAAATTAATTAATAAGAGATTCAGCTCAAAAGTAATGAACATCTCTGATAAATGATTAAAACTTTGACAAATGCATAAGTTTGTTAAATGATCCGAGAGTCTGGTTATTTGAACAAAAAGTTCAAGAAGTTGTGCTTCCATCATATCCTCATGAATTGAGATTTGAACCAACTTATATCTGCACTATCTAATTAGGTTCGTAGTATATTGATATAGCTAATCATGATAGTTGCATCAATAAAACTGGGTGCCGGAACACAGTAAAAACTTCAGTGGGGCTGAAATGACGCATATCAGCAGCCAGCACTAACTTGAACTAAGGTAGACTTTTAGTAGGCTAGTGAAATGTATTTCGGATTGATGAATTGCTGTCATCAATAAGCTGAATATGCTAGTATGAGCTAGTGTTGAATAAGTTTGTGGCGCATGTAGCATTCCTTTGTTGTTCTTTTCATACAGGTTTTTCCCCCGAAATACTTTAATACCAAATGGTGGTCTTACCCTACATCCGAAGAAAATAGTCTTGTTTACATGTATTTCCATATTTATGTAGCAATATTCCATCATCACCTGCATATGTGGTGTATGATCTTATCAACTTATTCGATACACAAGAGCTTTGTTGCGCGATCAGTGACCTAGTTTTACGCAAATCGAGAGCAGCCTACTTACAAACAGTAATTGGTTGTTGCAGGGTTTCAAACAATCACGTTTAAAGGCGGCTATTTCGTAAATCCTATGGCTCTATAATCAATTAAGTTAACCAAGTTATGAGACCTACCATTAGAGTCAATGCGTCTGATATAGATCATATATCGGGTACCAATTTTTATGAACCAGATCGTCATTTCGACAAAATTATGTCTTCTTCAGTGAGGCTAAAACCGAAATGTTGGAAATCCGAAACATGAAAATAAACTCCTGTATTAATGTAATCAATGTAGCCAAAAGATGGGGCCAGATAACTATTGGAAAGGATCAGAGATGTGTATTAACATAGCAAATTGTTAAGCCGTATTTCATACACTGATTTTGATACAACGGATTGTTACGTTTACCTAATTCAAGGATATGGGACTCACGGCGGGTGTGATCGGTCACACAAGAGATGTATACTCCTCTAGGCACCTGATCCGAGTTTGTGCTCACCAGAGGTCCGTTGTAAAACCCAGTCTCTCTTTTTGTATTTCTACTTGGGTATTTACGTAAGATTGAATCACCTGTTCATGTATCTTTGGCCTTTTCACTGTAATTGTACTTAAATTTAGAAATATAATGTACCAATTTTAGATATGCACATAGCAGGGGTGGTATTTAAAAAAATGAAATCACAATTTTACAGGGCAAACGTGGATCCCTGGACACACCGTAAAACTAAAATTGAATACATGATAACGACCATAGAAATGTACGAATGTATGTAGCTTAATGGATATGTTGGGGTTTATTGCCCCCGCCGATTTCCCATGCTTAAAATCGTAACATTTTATTGGAATAATTTATTTATATTATCTTCATCTTATTCAAAAATTGTGTATTGTTTCCTTAGCATTTCTGTCAAATACTGTATGACGTGTTTCACACTAATTTTATATTTTCTCAGTTCAAATGGACACCCAAGAGTCTTTTCCGTTTCATGAATCTGTTTTTCTTAGATCACAAACAGTCTACTGATAAATAGTATAAACAAGACCTTCTAACAGTCTGTTTAAAGTCAGCATTTTCAAAATTATGTGATCATTGGAATGATTTAAGTTGCCAGCATCAAACCTGCCATTGCGGTCTAAAATGTTGACTTTAGGTTTTTAAATTTCATTACCAATCCTTTGCCAAGTCGTTGTGCACTGATTTATGATTACGTATTACTCCAAACACCTGATCAAAGCTGAAGGCCTCAAAGCGGATGTAACCGGACGGTAAGTATTATAACTTACTCCTCTTAGGCCCTAATCCTCACCTTGGGTACCTTCATATTGCAATCAAATTTAGGAAATTAATTTCTTATCAATTCTTATTATACATATTCATACATTACTTCAGATAGGTTTTGGGAATGTGGCTAATGCTGTTGGAAGACCTGCGGTCTCGAGTTTTCTCAGTTCCAAAACTGACTGAATGCGAAAGAAATTCTTCAGCATCACACTTTTCGTTTAGGTGTAAGTTTGAAATAATGATGAAATGGGTAGACGGAAATCGATTAATGGCTTAGAAATGGTATATAGCATTTGCCAACATCCCTTTTGGCATTATCGAATCTTAGAATAAATCTGACAGATCTTATAACATAAATTGGTCGAAGTAACTAAAGTATGAAACGTATCATAGTCCAAAAGAACAATACAAAATCGATGTAGTGGCAACACGCGACTTTCTTCGACGAAAGACGATAGGCAGGATCATGGTGCCATGGAGGAGTAAGCATCCATCTTGGCTGACAGTCACACGGTCAATCCGCCGTGAGCCCTGTAGTCAACAAAGTAAACGGGGTTACCCGTCGTCAATCTAAGTATGAAATGAAGCATTAACAAATGGATGACAAATCAGTCAAACATAATGATCTTAGTGATACTTTGTAATCGCAAATCAAGGGTCATATATTAGCCAACCGTAGAATTTTGACCTGTTTGCAATTGGTATTTGCATTATTAGTGGTTTCTTTCTGTAGGTTATTCAAGCTGATGTACAGATTTCCTTTTTGAAATAATAACGGCTGAGTTGCACATCGTCCTCAGCTATTATTGTCTAGGCAGATAATGGACCAAAGCTCTGCTAGCCCCATATATACCCAGAGAGTAAGACTATGTGTAATGTATATATGTAGTTCTTAGATATAATGTATTTATAGCGACTCCAATGGATTGTTGTCCGAGCATGAAAATACTCTTAGCGTTCTTGTCAACCAAGTTAAACGGTTATATCATATCCCAAATATATGCCATTATACACAAGACAAATATTATAATTTCACGCATACCAAGTGTGTAACATCGAAAGTTTATACGGCGGTTTATTATCCCATGACGTAAAAACGGTTCAACAAACTACGGTTTTGAAAAACACTATACTAATATAACTTCTATGTAGATGTTTAGAATTTTCTACCAGAGGGACTTATAAAGAGATTTTTTGTAGTGTGAAAATGTTGAAAATGATTTAACAAGATCAAAGTTCTTAAAGTTCTGAACACAAAAAGGCTGAATTACATTGTGTCAACGGTCATAATCCTAAAAAAAACATTTACAAAATCGGGTTGTTTAGGCGCAAGCACGGAACCTTCGACACAAAGCGAGGTAGGATCAGGTGCCATGGAGGAGTAGCAAAATCCTCATGCTGACTGGATCACACTCCGGCCGTGACCTTAGTCAAATAAAGTAAACGGGATTACCCGAGTTAGTCAATCTAGTAGGAAATATGGACAGTCAAACAAAGGGTATGAACAAATACAGTAAAATACCTCACTCAGAAGTCCGAGGGACTTCGAAAAAGACTTCGCGAAGAATATCCGTGGGTATCGAATATCCAAATTGAATCTCAACATTTTTTTTGTTTGGACGACGTAGTAATTTAATGAGTCGGTCGTGTCAGGATTAAATTGGCGCGCGACTAAAAAGGCACCGAAGTACCCAAGCTGTTTAAACTAATTAATCGCACAACCCGGGTTCTACCTGGAAAAGGTGAGCGGTGGACTACTGGTTGACAAATACATAGTTTCCTACAGCCGCAGGGCGCGAATGCGTGACTTTGAGTAGGCCAGGTATGGTAAGCAGACCGGAAAAATTGACTGACTATTCAAATAAACCAGGGTGAAATAGGGCATGGGGACCTGAAAATACTTCGAATACATAAGCGGGGTATTCGAGATAACGTTTGTTCGAGAATCAGGAGTTTTTAAAAATCATTTTATATAGGGAAATACGGCCGGGACCGGCCTCGAACTTCGAACATAAGCGGGGTATTCGAAGTAAAACCATGATATCGAGATACAGGTATTTTATGTAAGTCAACAGAATTGACTAGTGGAAATTTGTAATCGTAAAACAAGGGTCAATATGCGACCGTAGAAATTTTGCGAAATGAAGTC
>CAJDSM010079525.1:3557-19730 GCA_903981925.1 Ostrea lurida
AACTATCTACAACTAATCATACATCATTAAACTCCGTATGCACTCTCTTCCTCGTCGCCACAAGCACTCCACCTCTGCGAGGAGATGAAGTTGGCACCCTATAAGAGAGATGACTTTTCCCTTAGTTGAAGACAGTAGGAATCCATCATCTATATCTCTCCTCTCCCCCTCTGGCCTATCCATACGCTAACTTTTCTTTTCGGCTTCCCACAGAGTGATGCGCGATTATTCAAGTTTCTCACTTTAGTTTCAAACAATCTAGATTTCTCTTGTCATTTATCGTCTGATGATATCAAAAAACTCCCACAAAGATAATGCAGACGCTCTAATGAATCAAAATTGAATCTGGGAACATCACCCCACAACACCTGTACCATTGGGGGCCTAACATCACCAAAGGGGAAATCCATAAGTTCTTTTTTACCCACCATGCAGATAGACCAACAAGAGGTATTCCCTGACTGTTTAAGTAAGGAGTCACAACGCTCGCAGGGCACGAAAAAAAAGTGGGTTTTAAAAAAATCCTTAGCCAAAACGCTTTTTGCGTATCATAGAGGGAAGAGGCAAGAAGTTGGGATTTACAATGGGGCCACTATCAGAAGGTATTGGGCTAACAGTTATACCCCTGTCACTCTTTTCCAATCACAGAAAAGACAATTCTAACATACATTGAATAGAACAAATAACATGGCAAGAAGACAAACCAAATATTATGGCTGGGGTCCAAGCATCCTAGAGCACCGATTGATACACCTCGTCCCACTCGCTCGCACCTGGGGAGGCAACTATTAATATTCTGTTGATAGTGCTTCTACGGTTGTGTCTATTGTAATATACATAGAGACCTTCAATAAGAAAACACAATATTATTGGTAGGAGGAAGGTTGGTGGGTGGAGTTTTCTGAGCTAAATCAGTTTGTTTATCCATTCGAAAAATATATTATGAAGGCTTCCGGCCCATTTTTAATAAAGAGGCCTGTGCGGTACTTTCTTCGCCGAACCTAGTTCGGTCCTCTCCACATTTGGTGTCAACTATAATCATCCTCGACTATTCTTAATCGCAATTTAGATTCAAAAAAAGGAATAAAAAGAATATATGGTTTGAGGCGATTGGGGACCTCTAAATAGTTTACTAGAAAACTATCAACTGTAAAGAATTCAAGTTGTTTAAATAAATGGAGTTGTCAGTTCTATGTCGGGGGATATTCTTTCATCTATGTAGTTTGTAACCAAAATAGCAGGCTACTGGTATCCTGAATTATAATTCGAAGCAACGTGGCACCTTCTAAAGAGAGAATAGAGCAGTAGGAGAACCATGCACAATAGTATTTTATGGATGAATTAACTAAATTCATTTTTACTATAGATAAATCATCAAGCATTCTGGAGAGTATTGCATATCACTACAATAGTCCCTACATTGGTGCTGGTCTAGTCAACACGGTCGAATTAATACAAGTCTAACGGAACTAAAACCACTTATTGGACTGCAAAGGGAGAGTTCTAATCTGCATTATGTAGGTCTAATCATATTTCATGTAAAATGAAGAGGTCCAGGATAAATCCCCGGCTACAAGGGACCGCACAACTCAAGTGAAATAATGAATCCGCCCATTACGCTGCCATGAGAGAGAAAAAGAAAAAAACTTATCGTGATATCTTACATGCTCTGTTCACACTTGTATAGAATTCGCAAAGCGATGTGCCCGAAAAGTACAATTACACAAATGGAGCAGATAATCTGCAAAGACCAGTTGAGGACAATACAAGTGCGGAAAACACTGATAATTTATTGAAATTTTCAAAGCTCCAAGTGGACCAATAACTTCACAGTGAAACATAATCTCGAATGATACCGACATCAAAAACACAATTGACGGTACATAACCAGTGAATCCAATTGATACTGGTTTATGCCCTCATTATAATATTTGATGGATAAACACATATGTGGTCAGTGATAAAAGCAAATGTCTTATAAAAAATTTTGTAGAAAAATTGTTATTCGGAACCCCTCGATATAAATATCGTAAATACTAGACAAGCTAGTGAAGAAATAATTGTGCGGGACAGAATAACACCACCAACTGAGATTAATTACTGTGAGTATATTTTTATTATAAGTAAGGATCACAAAGGAAAGAGTATGGGCCCAGTACGTAGGGGTAAAACGTGCTTTAAGCAGTATTTTAGAATCATGATAATAGTAGATCTTGTACTATACCAGCGGCGAAATGCAAACTACAGAACTTTGCGAGATTTTCTGTAACTTGGTGGGAATAAGCAAATAGCAAGTGTTTACCTAAAAATAATTAATTATCCCAGGAGACTGAAAAGCCCTACAAGTTTGGATCTTATATTTTCCTGTGGCTCAAAGCAGTGAGGAAAATAATCAGTGGCGGAACACGTGTATATGTTGTATTTACTCATAAGGAGCTGGACGGACACATCCTGCGACTTCACTCCCGCAGCATGCACCCATTACGCATTAGAATTGTCACATTCCTCTTTCGAGCTATAAAGATAAGTTTCATTTCGCACTGGTCTAACGCCGGTTCGGGGCACCCTAGAATAAGTGTGTAGCGACCTATTAGGGTTTGTGCTCTGGAGCTTTTTCATTATCGACTATCGTTGTTCCACGAATGTCTGTCTCACAATAAAAATACTTTTTCTGATACAATCCGTTGACTCGGTTCGTGTTACTTCAAATCAGAGTGAATTACGGTAGCTGGTAGGAATACAATCGCAATAAAAGGGATTTTCTCGCACGAACTAATTTTGTACGAAAAATAACGTAAGTATAAGCGAAATATCACTTGGATATTGCATTGAGACTTACAATATATATATTGTGTACGTAAACATTCATCTTACACTTCACATCACTTGGTACATCCGCATCCGAAGCAAGGGTTGGCTCCAGAGGTCATTAATGGGTTTCACAATTATGTTTGTGTTTGAATATGATGTTTCTATGTTGGAAATATTGTCTTGGTATTCATACAGACTTTTACCTTACTGGTTCCCTTGTTGTTGCACTCAACTCATTATTCAAGAAGCTCATTCTTAAAACAAGAATTAAACATGGGACGTGGTATTTATTCGGTTCACTATAAAATAATTCATTAGTCATTTATATAATTGTCGTCTCTGGAAGCATTCTTGCTTCTACATTTACCCAGACGGGCACACTTTAGTCGGTAAGTCTCTTCACTCTTGAGAAGGAGACCCGAAGGCTCAAGTGAGATATCGACTCACTTTCTGTCACCACTACAAAGAAAAAGCATATCGGAACCATCAATATTTTTGTCGCGTTAAGCTACTTTTTTAATAATTGATTCAAAAATGTTATTATACGTCGTCGTGTCTTCCGCTTATCCATCTTCTCTCCTCCCAGAGACCCACTGGGGTCCCAAATATCAACCAAACGTGGTAAACAGATCATCCCTTGGAGTGACACGGGATTCAAATTTACGTGGTTTCAAATGCAAGGACCAGACCCCATACCTAAGGGAGATAATCTATCGAAAATGCAAAAAATAGGGTAATGTATTTTAATATATCTTCTTCTCCAAGAACCATTGGGCCAGAAAAGCTGAATTTCAAATGAAAATTTGAAAAAAAAAAAAAAAAAAAAAACAAAAAAAAAAAAAAAAAAAAAAAAAAAAAAAAAAAGAACAATAAAAAAAAAAAGATTCAGCGTTGTTCATATTTCCATGACCCCCAGGGAGGTTGATGGCGGCCACCAATAAGGGACAAAGTTTTACAAATTATATATAGGTAAAATCTTCTTTCTCTACCAGCACACCACTGGGGCCATAAAATCTGAAATTTTTTTTTTTTTTAGTTTTTAAAGCTTCTTAATATAGTGGAATTTAAAGTTTGGTTCAAACATGACCCAGCAGGTGTTAGGTGTGAGGGCCTACAATGTGGGACTCAAAAAGTGTTAACCATCTTGAACATATAGAAAATCTTTTTATAAAAAAAATTCTTTTGAAGAGCCACATTGGGTCCAGAAGAGCAAAACTACTTTGTATGAAAAAGCTTCCTAAAATAGTGGTCATTTCCAAAATTTTGTTCAACATCATTCTCGACCAGGGGTGTTCATCGGTGAGGTCACAATAGGAGATCAAGGATGAGGTCCAAAATGGTCATTGAAAATGAATTGCTTACAATTGATCACCTTTTTAACGTCTCTTTTGATTAAACCACCAGCCCAAATTCTTTTCAAACTTGGTATGAAGTATCCATTTGTGACAAGGGGCAACACACAATAAATTGTTAAATTTTCAGGTCTCTTGCAACCCCACTGCCGGCTTTGTGAGGTTGGGCAAAAACTGTCCTAGAATTGACCAATGTTTCAGTATTTTTCTCCTCTTTTACAACCGCACGCTGAGAGAAACAAATGCTAATAAGTGATGTGAGCCGGAAGGCCTTTCCAAATTTCTTAATTTGTAGATCCCGGGTTAAGGGGTTTCTGACCCCAGGGTAGGGCCAAACGTGGTACTAGTGTTTATATGTTAAACATTTGAAAAGCATCTTCTTTCAATCGCTATTTATATCAATGGTGAAAGTTAAATGATATTGAAATGACAGGGAGCCTTTTTTTTTTTTTGTTTTTTTTTTTTTTTGTTATTTATTTTTTTTTTTTTTTTTTTTTTTTTATTTTTTTTTACTTTTCTTCAATTCCATACACTAAAAACCACCCTCCCCCTGCCAACAAGTTTGGGGGGGGTGTCTACTGGATATCCGGGTTGTCTGTCCATTCCGTTGTAGACAAGTACACTGGAACATCAAAAGTAGCAATTGGTTTCCAGGCTCCTTCAGCATTATCCTTTCTACCTAGAGTCCCTATACATGCACAATGAACTACCCATAGTCAAAGAAAATCTTCTATTCGAATTTTGCGTCACATCAAGGTCAAAACGGTCAAGCTCCACTGGACTATAAAGTAGTTCGGTTTTTCATTTAAATTCTTGAAAACAAATCTTGTGAGGATACTGAAGATAATATCTTTCTTTTTTATCATGAATATGCGAATCATATTTATATTTTTGAAAGATGTTAGCCATGTGAAACAAAGACTATCGTATTGGAGACCTCGAATGACAAAATATGAACTCTCCCCCATGTGGGGTGTTTATGATACTCAAATGACCTTCTCCAACGGCCTGGGGCCCTTCTTGTTTTACTGAGAGCTGGAGAATAGCAAGTTCTTCTCAATACCGCGCCTGCCCTGAGAAAAAAAAATTGACACAATAACATGCACAGTATGAACGATGGTGAAAATGTTGTGAGACTACCTTAGGCTAATGATTAGGAATAAGTGATTGAAATTGTAACGACACTACCACGCCTTTTGATGAAAATCATGAAATAGTTAACATCTGATATTACTTTTGAACAGACTTCCCATGGACTTCTGTGTCAAAGAGAAAAAGGAAGACAAAAGCTGAGTGGTAAGGTTTAAGTATTTTACCTGTATATTTTACCTGTAAATTGTGTGTTGATTCCCCGCCACACAACAAAGTTACTGTTGGTTCATAGTTTTTGACCAGCTGCTCTGTATGTTTTTGTAGAACACTCCTTATCTTAGTATTAGATTTCAAGGTGTAAACCACAAAAGAACTAGCGGCGGAGGGAGAGAAGTTGTAGTCCTGGAAACCTGGGGGAACAACATCCTGTTAAATCATTTCCAATTCATCTTAAACATATCTCCCACCCACCACGTACCATAATCTTATATATAAACTATGACTTACATAATTAATATTTATTTGATGAAAGGAGATTGCCACTAATAAATGATCCAAAGGTCAAAATGGGGTCAATGTGGAATGTGATAGACTAACACTGAGCTTATCCACACACACCTTCGACAATTTAGGAGGTGCGCACGTTACAAATTATTTCCAGATTGCGTTTTTGAGACGGAGTCACCACATCACAAGGAGTGCTTCCTATTTGGCACCTTGTCTGTTCATTGATTTTCGCACTTTACATGCTGCCAATTCCACATTTATTAAGATATGTTCAGTCGAGAATGATCCTCTTCTGCAACAATCTATGATCCCGTATTTGTATCAAATACTCTTTAGCTTATGAAATATTCATAGCTAAGAATAAATAAAATATTTCCTTATAGAAGTCAAGGTCATTGGAGCGGGTCTGTTAATCGTAGTTGAATCTGTGTCGTATACCCTAGTCTGATTAAGGGAATCTTTTTATATCCATCTGTCACTTTTTCTCTGATGAGGTTGCTAATAAGTATCCCTACTGATCTTTTTGATCAATGCCTTGGAAGGGTTCTGTAAAAAAAAATATCGCCATATTAATTAATATGTTCACTAAACGGATCCCGAACAGGTCACTTTAAGAGAACACCTAACTCCACGCGATTACTACTTGACCTTCTAATAGACCGGCTACAATGGGGAGGGCATATGTTTTTATGCATCCACTCATCATACAACATAATCCTTATTTTCAAGTTCGACTTACTATGTTCACGGAGTGTCAGACATACTCAATTATTCAACAGCAACTTTGGCTACGTAATATCCTAGTCTTCATCTGATCAGATGTCTGAGTATTCGCGTATTGAGAAACCAATATATCTAGATGCTTTGCCAAGGCGCATTTTGATCAGCAGATTGATTAAACTTCTGACACGGGGGACCCAGCTGTCTATGTGTTTCTTTTTGCTCAAACAGTTCAGAGATCCTATTCTCGCACAGTTTGAATCTTCGACCCATCATTAAAATGAACTCGCCTCAATGTCAACACTTCATTAAAGTCTGATATCAGATCTATGAACAGTATTGTTCTGTTTGAGAGTTAAAGTTAATTAAACATTACCGAACTATAAAACTTGTTCTGACACTCTCTATGAAAAATCTCCCACTATCCTCATACATCATCAACACTTAGGAATCCCTTTATGAGGTACGGGTCCTAATGACACACACTTCTCTTACAGATTCTCATTTTCAGTAATTTCATACACACAGTTTATAAAACCCACACGCTGCAAATATGGACAGCGCAAAAACTTCATCGAGAAATTAGCAAACTGAGAACATTTTTTTTATATGTCACAATTACACAAAAGCATATAGGATATCTAGTGTTTTGAGCCTTTGTATTTTTTAACTACATCTGTCCTACGAGCATATAAAAATATGTAGATGCGAGAATTTTATGCGCTATAGGCCCGCGGATGCTGTCTCCATTTTTGAACACTGTTCCGCTGATTCCAACATAAATGATTTCGCAATTTTCTCCCAAACAAAGGGAGATTATGATTGAAACTTTCGGAACGCAAGAAGTTATTCTTACATATGGGAGTCTAAATTGCCTATTGCAAGGGGAGTGTTGTCCGATGGTCTTTTAAATGCGACGATTCGGCCCCACAGAACTTTATAAGAATGGTTTTATGCAACTATACATTTTGTGTAAGCTCTCGCAACTTCCCACTTAAGAGGAGAATATTAGCGAGATCGATGTGGCTAACTAAGAAGATCACAATGTGGGAGACATGTGCATATTACAAGGGAATTCTGAACTGTGGTATATAATGGACGAAGCTGGTAGACGATCATGGTGAGCGCGGTTTCGAGTTCTGCGAGCATATGCACACTTAAATTTATGTTCCTCTTCGCGGGTGTTTGAGGAAAAAACAGTCACCGAGGGGCCTAATAATATTGTATGGATAGATCACATGTCTAAAAGCTATATCATTAGTTATGCTAGGTCAGGTCTGCGAGCACTAATAAGATTATGTACGCATTTGTCACGCCATCGGTACACGTTAATGTTTCTTATGACCTACCACTGTATTAAGGAGCTAGTTATGATAAGCTTTGGGGAGAAACCAAGTATCGCTACCGTAAGCGTCTAGAACTACATAAGTGAACTAGAACACATTTCGGCGGAGGTATGTATTATCATAGGTTACACACAAATGGGCTACACAAGGTCAGGTCAAACTGCTGCGCTTCATATAAACCACACCTTAGTGTTGCCCGCGTCAAACACATCACTTTTGACTCTGGGCACTAATGTTAACGGCTTATGACTAATCAAACCAAAAACTGCGAACATGGGGTTTTCCATAGACACGAAATGAATACGACCTTGAATTGAATTATAATTTCAGGTCCGGAAATCCAAGGTCAATATCACGAGAACATGGTCAAATCCAAATCAATGGTTCTGAAATACCCTCTGGATGTTCATGGTGTTTTATGTTTTAGTAACACTTCATATCTTTTTTTGTTCGAGCACCCCCTTTCCGAATCGCATATGAGAGAGATAATATATGCACACATTTGGCATTAAAAACAGGCCAGAATCTATGTGCTATGAGAGGAAGATGGGAACATCCCCTATTGCACTCCTTAGGGTCCCTACAAGGTACAGAGCTGCCACAATTGGGCTGGGGGGTACTAACCCAATGTGCCTAGTGTTTTGTTGCATATCTTCTAATATTCTTTTCACCCCTTAGTAGCTCAATTGAATGTTATATAAATGAAACATTAAAGCAGGCATAGGGGTTTGTCCTTAAGATAGTAGACCTAAAATTCGCAAGTGTGACTGGGCCATTACAGGTGCCACTACATTAACGTGAAATCAAAGCGATTCCAGCGTCCAAATCATGGTCCTTAACCCCATGTGGTCGTCCGCTCATATAATTGTCGGTGATCTCTCTATTGGCGTATATTTGATGATTAGGACACTAACTAAAAATACATAGGTTATAGCAATTCCGCCTGTTGTCCACAGAGAGTTAATTATCCCTATTGCATTCCTTCCAGCGTTCACATATGTCCAAAGGTCCACAGCATCAACATCTTAACTAGAGAGTATGGATTACGTAACTCGGCCATCAGTCAACTTGTCATCAAATAATATTCTTATTGACTCCTATACTTTGTCTTCACTTATGCCATAAAAAACACACTGTAGGAACAGGTGTTGTACCTTAGAGGGTAAATGATACCCAACAAGACATTATCAATGAGTACTACATTGGACCTAAGAATGAATCATAGGGATCCCATCATTGCTTCAATATGAAATTGGTATCTGTTCAAGTCTTCACACTTTAATCCATCGCGAATCATCGAGGTTTACTTCTACATATAACCCTTATTATGTGCCTTAATCGAATAGCTTTTTGCCTTGCATATATAAGGCATCCATATCTGATCATAACACTTGACCAGCGAGAATAGTCATTGAATTTGAATAATTTTTTGCCTACACATGGAGTGGTCATTGTACTCTATAATCTGTCACAATCTCTACTCACTGTTGTTATATATCCCAATTTTTTTGATAAAATCAATAAACGTATTAGTGATTATCCAACTCACTAGATCTCAGTGTCAAAGATCTCCTCTTCTATAAATAATCCAATAATGAATAAGAACATATGTGATTTATTCCAAATACACGCTTTGAGAAAACGGTGGACGGTCACAAAAATCATATAAATAATTGTAATTATTCATTTAATGTGCTCACCTCACTGAACGAGGTCTCTCTTATGAAACATGCATGGGTTATTGCTACGGCTTGGGGATTATGGGTAAGTCATAAGCCATTTTCCTCTTATCCTACTGATCACACAGTATAAAACAATAATTCTGAAGACGCATCACGCCAGCCCCATCAAATCGGCCGGGGGCATATAGTGATTACCTCTGTTTTCCGTCTCATTCCCTTCCAGATTATCTGATATAAGATAAAAATCTCCACTACATTTCTTACTTAATTATTGGGGGGATTGCCTTCTACCAATTATTTCCCTACGTTAACAATTAAACAGTTATACTCATTCACACAGCAAAATAAACACATTGATAAAATGTCATAGGAACCCGCAGGCCTTGGTCCAGTCTTTGGGGGTTTTCTCGCGAAAAATATTTGGTCCATACATAGTACAGGGAATAGAATTTTATGGTTTATATTTTGATAAACCACTCTCTTGTCCCTCTTGAACCTATAATTAATCAATAGTAAGAAATGTTATATAAGGAAATTGAACCAACCATTTATATATCTTCTGCAAGCACCAGTTCTTGCGAGGACATAACACAAGTCAGGATAAGTAGATATGTTGAGGACATATAAAAAGTTAATAAGCTCTATCACTGCACAATAATTCTTTACACAGGGTAAAAAATACTCCAATAATCTCTGTTGTGAGTCCATTTTTATTTTATAACATTATCTGGCACAGAAAGTTACTCCTATTGCCTGAGAGTCTTAAATCATAAAAACAGAGATAGATATTTTTCCCCAATGAGTTGGGTTCCTCCCAAGAGAGCCATAACTGTAAAACATTTTTGTACGGGAATGAATACTCGTATCAAGAGTGACACACAATTTCGACATGTGCAGAAAGTATTTAGCATTACCAGAAAATACAGGTCAAGTATCTCAAATCTAATAGGCCGTGGCAATCAGAATAATAAGAATTACTAACTGGTCTGGGAGCCAGTAGCATGACGACTTTTATGTAGATCTTACAAAAGGGTATTATTAAAATAGATAATATATCTAATGCACGAGGGTAATAATGTAAAATATTAATTCTGTTAAAAGTACATTATGTATATCACAATATAGTGGTCAATGATCTTAATTTTCGTGAGATCTATATACACAAAAGAGAAAGCTTGTTAAATTATCAATAATCAACACCAGTGCTATAAATAAGGCCATCTATTCGACTGAGCTCCACGAAGCAATAAAAAATCGAGAATGTTTTATGCCTTATAACAACTCAGCTATAGTCCATCCCTGATTGCCAGGTGTTTTGATTTTTCTCAGATCTGATATGAACATTGAGTTTCGAACTCCATGCATTTGAATTATCCGATTTAAACTTTAACCTAGGGGGAGTTTCCTTCATCTGGAACTTTTGGGTACCCCCTAGCGCGGCTGATTGCCACATGTCATGTCTCACATTTCCCGAGGGCGAATCTATCCAGTTGTATGGTGCTTGCCTATAAATATCTTGATCTGTTTGGGTTCGGAGCTAAACAGGATTTCAAGATATTGATACTACTTGGGAAAATAATAGATGAGGATCACTGATTTATTGCGGCGAATAAAATTCACCCGTGTTTTTAGACACTAGATCTTGGGAGCTCATTTTATTCGCACGCGCACAGTAACCGATCACATCTAAAGTTTCTCTGGATTAGAATAAATATCATTATATATATATCATTGGTATGACTCAGGCTGATAATTAATACAAGGTTGTATACTCAACAAGAGGTATTGAGACCTTGACATTCAGCATTATCAATCGAGGTACGACACGGTCTCGCCTGCTCTCATTGTGCACCCGTCAGTTTTGTAGAAAGAGGAGATTATTGTAGCATCGATGCGAAATACTATCGTATACACGAGGGGTGGGTGCATGAATATAGACGGAAGGAAGATCGTGGTGAAACTTATAGGTACTTGCATGAATATGTAGGTTGGAAGTAAGTATAATGAATCCCAGTGAGCAATTGATCTATTTTGACACCGTGTTTCTGAACTCAAGATCACCGCAATAAGAGCCACTGAGGATGAAGAAAGATTAGGAAGAGTTTAGTGATCTCTGCTAGAGGTAGATATTGGTGTCCCAAAGCAGGGAGTAGGTATTCTCGAGACTGTAGTTGAAAATCATGAGTCAAGTGACGTTGTTTTTTCGTAAGTTTTGTAGCCAGGTGATCCACACAGGTTAATATAGGTAGTGACTGTTCCTTATTGGTGTCAGATCAAGACATTAAACCACTAGGGTTATAAAGTTGGGGAGTTCTTTATTCTTTCAAGATGCCCTCAGGTTTAAGAATCCATAATGGGCAATAGACCATTAAACACACAATAAGGGTAGTTTGACTCCTGATCTCTCCTGGTCTCTCTGGAATATCTCTCTTACTCCCCATTTCCGCGTGGATTTACCCACTATTTAGTGTATCAGTTTAAAACTTATCTGGGGAACAACAATACAGAGGTCATTGATGAGGAATACGACACGTGCTATCGGTTATTCCTTGGTGCCGGTACCAGACATTAAATCATAGGAATTCAGGCAATTATCACCTAACTTCTGCAAATACAAGCAACAGATAACTGAGAGTAGATAGGAGGGAGGAAATAGAATGAGAGATGTCCAACTAAATACATACGGTGGGAGGATGATTTCATACATGTCTGGATTTATTTACTGGCCTGGTCCTGTACGTTCCCTAAGTGGTCCTATACAGGCACAGTCTGTCTACAAGAAACAGTCCTACATATTTAAAATGTCTGATACCGGCATCCAAAAGGAAAAGTCACCTACGCTCTGTTTAATGATCTGATACCCGCACATCCATCAAGAAACATTCCTACCTGTGTAATGTCTGAGTACACGACACCTACACGGAACAGTCACTACATCATATAATTTAATGTCTAATACTGGCACTAAAAAAAGTCACTCTATGTTTAATGTTGTACCGGCACAAAGTAACAGTCACTACACTATTGATTAGGTCTTATCTGCTGGTGCTCTAACTGAACAGGTGATCAGAAAATCTCACTGTTCATTAATTCCATACATATGGTACCTCAAAGTTCGACTCCATGTAAAGTCAACACCCGCCCAGACAATTTGATTGTCAATTTACCTCTTCTCAAACTGCTGAATGGAGGCAGGTCCATACCTGAAAAATGTCAAAGGTCAAATATTTGGGAATACAACCAGTATATAGGATATAATGATTTTAATATGAAGTTATTGTTAACAAACCTAGATGTGTCGGAGCGGGACCAAATGCCCTCAATTGAAAACCCGGACTTTTTCAATCAAAGTTCCATAAAATTCTATATAATATCTCTTGAGCAATTCATTAGTGACACATAAGAATCTAAATTATAGCCAAGCACATACAACTAAATGTTGCGGCGACATGAATGCCACGCTAGTTAAGTCAAATGAAAGAATCCGCCTAGGTTAAAGTTTAAATGTACATTTTCAAATCATGGGTCAACTCATTCTAATCAGATTCTGAAAACAAACCCTGGCATCAGGGAATGCTATATGCTGAGTTGCAGTAACATTTCATTCTTTTTGCCAGTCCGTGCACATGTGAGCCATAGCAATGTTTTTTTTTTTAAATCACATAATAGGATCTTCACGAATTAACAACTTATTGTTCAATTAATGTCTTGACAGAATATTTACGAATACAAATTTATCATTGGATCACTAAATCGCTGTAACAGGTAAGCCCATAGTACTCTCAAATATCTGCCCAACGGCCAACAACTTAAATAGAACATGGAGCTGTATTTCTGGTAATATCCTGCACATCGCAATTTCACGCTTAATCACATCACCCTACAAAGTTTACAGAGCGGAACTGGAAAACTATTTTTTTTAACTAAGTTAAGTAGGATCACTCCTGCAAAATATAAATGGACCACAGAAAATTGGAACTTTTACCTGTGTAATGCTAACGCGACATATTGATCAAATCTGACTTGTTTTCATGTGCAACTGTGCAGGATAATAACAGCAACATTGACAAAATTTCTTATTAAATTAGGTTCAAAGGAGGGAACAAGTCACAAATCATTGGACTAGACAAAATATCAAACGCCACCGGTATCCCTATGACATAAAGTCAAAATTTGAGTTGAATGATTTCAAACTGTGTAGCAGAGATAAGTTGGTAAACAACATATAATGATGGGAGGACTATATGATAGGACATGACGGAACAGGGACATCCATATGCCCCACCCCGGCCCATTTGGCTGGCATGATGATCTTAGATGTTACATTGACAGTAGATAAGAGGAAATGGCTATCTTTTAAAGGTCAAACATCATTTTAAGAGGACTCGTCAGCGGTGACACATTAAAATAACATATTTATATATTGTGAGTCCACGATCCAAGCGGGTAAATAACAATGTCACATATGTTAAGTTGAAGATTTTGACAAGGATAACCTTTTTTTGTTTTACAAAAAAAATTATAAACAACAAGAAAGATTGAGAAACATAAATGCCCCTGGGCAAATAATGACATATTCCGTTTAAAGTATTATGAATTGGTGCTTTATACAAGGCAAACTATTCATTAACCAAATAAGGGTAAATCACTATTCCATGATAAATGTCAACTGAACAAAAACATAACAGATATTACCTAGGATTTTGCCATGTGACTGAAAATCGTTGGGGATCTTACCTCTAAGGAAAACACTGTACACAGTTAGTTTGAATTATCATAAAAAAAGGGAGTCAAAATATGATTGCAGCACAGAACAAAACTATGGAGTTAAAACCAGTCAGAGTTGATCTTGACCTTCTTGAGCCTTCGGACTGAAAATCATGGGATAAATTAACTATCTCTGTGGACACAACAACATGTACCCTACTTTTAGTTGTTATGCAAAGAGTCGAAAATATATTGACCGGACGCATGGTTAGACCAAGTGATTGACGCACCTTACTTGACCTTGTGACCTAAAATAAATAGTGATACTTCTCTACTAAGACAACCCCTAGTGCCTAGTTTGTTTGACTCAAAGCAAAGGGTGAAAAAAGAATATTGAGCGGAAACAACACCACACATGGGTAGCACAGATCTCTTGACCTGACCTTGGAGACCTGAAAGTCAAATAGGTCATCTCCTCTCAGCCGACACACCCTTCGACCAATATTGGTTGTTACAGCAAAGGGGTAAAAGATATGGAGCAACGATCCAAAACACAGAGGGTTCAGACCAGTGATTTTGCTTCGTGACCTTGACTTGAGACCTGAAAGTCCAATAGGGATCATTTCCTCTCAGGCACAACCCTGGTACAAGTTTGGTTGATAATCAAGCGAAGGGTCAAAGAACTATTGAGCGTGCAAACAGGTGGTTAAGCCAAGCAGTTTGACCCTTGACGTTTACCTTGTATAAAAATCAATGCGATCATCCTATCACTTATGTTAAACATCTGTACCAATGTTGGTTATAAATCAAGCAAGGGGTCAAAAAATCAGTTGAGCGGCAGCAACACATGGTCTAACAGCCGATGACTGACAGGTGCCAATAACAGATATGCCCCTATTTTCAAAGGAGGCACACTAAAATAGGGCTCGGCATACGTAGATCAGTGATCGCCCGCATATATTATAAAACCATCATAAATCTCCCTTGTAATTATGCACATCTCCACATTGTGATCCTCTTCTTAGTACCATTTCATCAAATCTCCTCAAGGGTTATCTAGGAGGAGTTGTGCGAAGCGCAAAGTATTTCTCTGCATAAAAATCTTAGTCATGGGCCCTAATCTCCATTTAAAAACCATCGGACAACACTCACCCTTGCAATAATGCTCATATCTCCATTGTGATCTATCTTGGTTTCCAATGTTCATCACATCCTCCTCAAGGTTTGGGAAATTGGCGAAAGACCAGTGAACGGGACAGATGGACGAGCAGCGGTATACGCATAATATGCCGCTTTTTTATTGCGGGCGTATAAAAAAATCAAAATCACAACAGAATTGCTTCTCAGATAAATATATACTAAATTTGTTTGATCAGTATTCCAATTGTATAGTTCGCTTTTCCATTTTCACTTTAACATTATGAATTAGGAAAGAACGAAAATGTGTTCAGCGCCCGTACACAGTTATATGTGGAAGGGGGATGCGGGATTATAGTCCGAGTTAATTAATTAACCGTCAATGTTTAGACTGAAATCAGACTTTAAGAGTAATATTAGCTATTTAAAGGGGTTCAGAACAATAGATGTCTCTGTTTGACAAAAAAACACAAAACGCTTCCCCCGTTCATATATACTAAATGCCCTTTGGAAAAAGTAATTTGTTGCTCAACTAACGGAATACAAAAGGTACAGTGCTAATGCTACTAACATGAATTAGTTTGTTTATGAGGCAAAAACATATCGCCCCCCGAGTCAGTGAGTAGGTTTTAAAGGAGTTTGTATTCGTATTGAGACATCTTCCATAGGACAGTATATGGGAACGGGGAAGCTATGTGGGGTGTTTTTTTGGGGGTTTTTTTTTATCAAACAGTAGACATCGTTTGTTTGAACCCCTTCAAAAAGCTAAATGCACTCTTAAAGTCTGCTTTCAGTCTAAACATTGACTGTTAATTAACT
>CAJDSM010079529.1:0-10799 GCA_903981925.1 Ostrea lurida
GATGTGGCCCATGGGCCTCTTGTTTCATAACATTTTCTGAATCATTGAAAAATTCCCACACCGAAAATTTCAAAAGAGATGTTTAAATTCAAATTTTCTGATTAATTGAAATATCAGCATGACAGAATCATGCAAAGTAGCATCTTATTTGAATCAAACCTATGATACTTAACATCACGATGTCTTAGTGTGAATATTTCACTTTTCTGTTCTAGGAAATTGGATTTTATAACTTTGCAATCATTCTTTGGGTTTTTGCCATAAAATTTTACATGAATATAAAAGATCTAGATTCTGTGCTCTGTAGAGCATATTCATTATGGTGAATTTTCCATTTGCCTTTCAATTTTCTTGCAGATGAAATTTTTATTTTGTCATGTTAGAGAAAATAGAATAATGCAAAAATACACAATATTGAAGACAATAGGCAATCCTGCACTGCAACACAAAGCTAATAGTTGATATTCACTGAACACTGATTTTCTTACCTTCCAGACAGTACAGTGAATCATCGCTTTGAACAGATGATGGTGACAAACAATGAAGATGGGGCCTTCATGTACCAGAACGTGGGAGAGGTGTGCCCCTCCCTGTACATCGATAGCTGTATGATAGAGAATAACGGTATCGGCATCCTTAATCTGACCTCCCAGCCTGTCATCGATATCGGAATTCAGAATACCAAGATCTTCAACTTCCAACACAATTTTGTCAACAGAAACAAGGGAGGGCTGTTCTGTCGAGCCTTTACGACGTCCACCCAAAACCTTCTCCGTGGCAACATCACCAACAATGTCTTCACCTTCGGAAGCCATGGAGAAACTCTCAACATCAGTGGCCATCATTTCCAGAAGATGCACATCTACGAGAATTACATTTTTAACAACTCGGCGGGTGATTACAGAGACACGGTCCATGTTCAGACTGTGGGTATGAACTTTACGTTTAACGTTCTGGTGAACAACACGGGTCACCACATTGTGAGGACGTTCAGCGAGGTGGACACTAGCGCCACTCAGCAGTACATCGGGAACTATATCTACCAAAACAACGCCACAGCGCTGTTCCGGGCCGTGCTAGCTGTGGGCAGCGGGAAGCCAGAGTTCCACAATAATTACTTAGTCAATGAAGAGAGTGCATTTGAACTTCTGACCAATGAAAAACGAGAGTAAGTTATGGGTAGTAACATATTGAAGGTACTTAGTTACATACATTGTGCCAAAATATGATACCAATATACAGTCGAACCTCTTTATCTCGAACTTGATGGGACAAAAAAAAAGTTCGAGATATCCGTGAATTTGAGATATTGAAGGTAAAAATACTAAGAAAATAGGTGGTCGGGACCTCCAAATCAGTTCGACATAACCATGGTATTCGAAGATATCAGTGTTCAAGATATCGAAGTTCAACTGTACTTCATTACCAGAGGTGTGACTGAAATTTTATTTATAAAGGAGATATTTAAATTTTAAAATAAATTCAGTTTTGAAATAGAGATTTTAAATATACTTTGTGTAAGAATTTTTGTAACCAGTTTACTCATCAGAAAAATAGCAGCAAATGGATATTGCATAGAATCATATTTCAATTATTGTCTTTTTTCTATTAAAGAGTGATCCAAGGAATCCACATAACTGAGTACCCCTTGTGGATGCCACTTATAACTGGTGGGGATCAGAACGACCCGGATACTCAATGGAAAAATCTGGACGGGCGGACAATGGGACTCCCTCATGGATGGTGAATTTCCAGCCGTAACAGAGTCAGCAATGTGGTCCCTCTCAATCAATGATGTACAGCTCCAACATTTTCCAGCAATGATGAATAGTTCATTTGAAATATCCATTTGAAAACTGATGACCATGAAAAATTTTATAATGATAATAAAATATATTTACATTTGATTTGAGAATTTATGATCATGTAATACAAATGAAAAAATTCAAGATTTGATTTGGGAACTTGTCATGTATATCCAGATGTATCGACTACTATTTACCAAGACAGTTTGTTGTCAAAAATTTATGAACAGATTGTGGAACATTTGGATTATTGAGTGTTTGAAACTAAAACAAGTGACACTGCTTTCATTGATTTGTTAGGTTTTACTGTACCACATGTATAGGATGGTAGGTAAAATGCCCTTCCCGGATGGACTCTGAACTCTGATCGTTGCTTATAGACATACATGGGGCTGCTCTCCCTTTATTGCTCAAGCAGGCAATTTTGTAGGGTAAGTTTCTTGATCAATGAATATGGATTGTTTTATTTTGTTTTATAAAACCTATTCTGTAGTTAAGAAACATAAACATCCTGCCAAAAATGTGTGCCAATTTTCCAGGTTTTCAGAAATTGTTGAAGTTGTGTTCTCTCAAAGTTTTATTGTGCATCCTTGAATTGTAAGGATTAATCATATTTTTGTAGGGTAGGGATGGTGGGGGGGGGTATGGCAGGATATATTGGCAGCAGTCAAACGCTCATTATCTCAATTTCAAATTGGGATTTGAGAAAATATTCGAGATAGTCCCAAGGAATTTGGATATTGAGGATAAGAGATACTTAGAAGAATTAGTGCTTGGGACTGTCCAAATCACTTCAACATATCCATGGTATTCTAGATATGAGTGTTCAAGATAGCGAAGCTGGACTGTATTTGTTTTTCATGGCAGGATAACCAAGGATTTTTGGCAGAGGCGGATGGACAGGCGCCTTTCCTCCGTTACTTGCTCCGGCTGACAGAGAACGTGTACAAGAGGAACCTGCGGGTGTGGGTGTACTCGGAGGTTGCCCCGGGTTACTGTAGTGCGTTCCAGGATGACTACATTGTGGCAGAACAAGATTGTCAGAGGATTCTGCATCCATTTATTTGCGAGAAAGGTGGGTCGTCATAGTAACTACTGCAGACATTATAAAGGGTGGCAGGAGACACTGTAGACTAATTGCCAGTTGCTTTCAGAGTCTATAGATATGACATCTGTGTATCACTTGAATGTTTGTAAGTATAGAATGATGAAAAAAGAAGTCACTGTTTCTGTCTGACGTAGTTTTTTCACAGAAAAAATAATTCATTTTTGAAATTGTCCTAGTTAAACCAGTTTATTTCTCAAGAAAAGCATTTTGAGTAATAATTTATGATGAGTGGCACATGCAGAAAATTGCAAGATTATTATATTGTGCTTGTGTTGTTCCCACTGTGAGTGATGTGCTTGTGTTGTTCTCAGTGTGGTGTTCTTGATTTGTAATTGTTTGCTCATCAGCAAGATACATAATAAATTACAATCTATGAACAATTTTAAAGTTATGAACAATATGAAAAGCGGAGTGAATATCAGAGGATAGACATACCTGAAGAAAGTTATATGTAAAAAAAAAAAAAGTATATAAACATGATTAGACCATTTTTGTTTTCCAAGTATAAACAGCTATTCTAAATCAAACTTATATTGCAGGAGGCAATGATTTACGAATATGAATATGCAAAAATGGTAGCCTCAAAAAACACGTTTACACACCTTGAAATCTATTATTTTAAATAGCTGATGGCACTACAGCCTGTTTACTAATCTGTGTGTTTGTGTTTTGCAGACCCCTACATTAGTCCTCCTGGAAGCGATATCTTGGCCATCGCCATCGGAGTCTCGGCTGGTGTGTTTGGTACTGCTCTTCTTATCATCATCATTCTAGCCATTCTCTGGAAGGTCAAGTCCAAGGGAAGAAAAGAGCAAAGATTTGAAAGGCAAGCATCCATTCGCTCCTCTGTTAGGTCATCTGTAAGGTCACGGTCCACCATGACTGTGTTGTCCACAGGAAAGCGCAGACTCGATGACAAATATTCAGTTACTTCCTCTAAAGGACATTTAATGGATGATGAAGTATCATTGTCTAACATAAGTCTTGAATCTAGGAGCCAAGGAAGAGGCCCCAATAGGTCTTTTGAGCGTTTGGATGCACCTAATGGTCGCCTTGGTTCACGAGACCGTTTGGACCATGTCAATTCCTCTAATGGAAGTTTGGGTATGATTTTGTCAAATGGACACACAGGTTCTCAAAACAGACTGATTAATGGAAAAGGGAGTTTTGATCGACTAAAAGAGGATTCTCCAAGGAATTCACCCAGAAATTCACCAAGGACCCAAAGACCAATCAGAGCTACACTAGGGAGGAACACACAGGGCAGCAACAATGACCTGGATAAAAGGCCTGATGTGAAGCCAGTCTTGCCTCCACAGCCTCCCGTAGTGAAACCGCCCCCTGTAGTGAAACCACCCCCAGTTGTGAAACCACCCCCTGTAATGAACCCGCCCCCTGTAGTGAACCCGCCCCCTATAGTACCTGCCGTTCCTCCTGTCATCCCAGAAGACACAGATGGAGGCTACACTGATGATGGATTCTCTGAACATGAATTTGATGATTTCACAACCACAGCTGATGAAGCAGAATATTCCCCTAATCACATGCCTAACAGAATGGAGAATATTGATTCCCTAAGAACACTGCCTAATATTTCAGAGAAGCCGGCATTTGGAAGTGAATCAAATTTTTACAACCATGACACACCACCTACACCCCCTCCCCCACTACCATTGGATTCTTACCCCTTAAAATACGTCAGAAACTCTCCTGCCCTATCTGAGGCGTCATCAAGGAGACCTACACCGCAGCCACGAAATAAACCTGTGGCAATCCCACGCTCAAACATCGGCAGCAAAGAGAGTCTGAATCGCAGTGTGAACCCACTGCATCTCAGTCAGGGAAATTTAAATTTGATTGACAAGAAACCTGATTGGTTAACAGACCAAGTGAGAGAGACAAGTGCCAGCGAAAGCGACAGTGATCCCGAGAGTGTCAGCGATTCATTTGGACACAAAAATAAAGCGTTTCTGGATCATGAGAATCTCCCTCGCACTGTGAAAGCCCCAGGATATACCCCACCAATGGACAAATCGGACGGAACAAATTATTCCTCTCCATGGAGAGATAACAAATATCCATACCCCAATCAGAGCAATTCAAATCTCTCACGCGGTTCACGTGAAATGGACAACATGGACTATCTTCAAAGGCCGTACTCAAACCTGGGATATGAAGGCAGCCATGAAAATATTCCCTCGTATGATGAGGCCGTGAGTGCCCCCAGCCAAGCTCCGTACAGTCCTGACTACACTACCATGAGTCTTCCACCCCCCTACTCACCCACCTCCACACAGCCGTTTTCACCTGTGGCTGAAAATGTGCGTTACACCCCGGATAGTGCCAATAACATCCACCCGGTGTACCGCATTGGGAGTGTGAACAGTATTCCAATCTCAGGCAGTGATGGATTGCCCCGTGACATAGCCTTCATGGACTACAGAATGGGGAGTCAGAGCACGCTGCCGAACCCTGACGGAAGCATGCCAGACCTGTCCACTGGGGAAAGTAACGCTGACCTAGGAGAGGTGGACATTGATGACATGAATGACACGTATCAAAGAGACATTGATCCATTCCCTCAGAGTCCACTGAGAAATCCCTACCAGCAGCCGGTTCCCTCAGAACCATACCAGAGGNATCCATTCCCTCAGAGTCCACTGAGAAATCCTTACCAGCAGCCGCTTCCTACAGAACCGTACCAGAGAGAACCATACAGAACCAGGAGTCGGGAACAGCTTGATCATCAGCCGGTTCCCTCAGAACCCTACCAGAGAGAACCATACAGAACTAGGAGTCGGGAACAGCTCAATCAACAAAACAGGGATCTTCGTGTGGGGCTCAATCGGATGCAGCCAAACCAGGGTCACAATAGCCCGGTGCTTTATTTAGATAACCAGAGACAGAACCGACAGCGACCGGAACCAATCGAGACAAGACTGAATCACTACATATCCATGTTATATACTGTTCAATACACTAAACTGTTACATATCCATGTTATATACTGTTCAATACACTAAACTGTTACATATCCATGTTATACTGTTCAATACACTAAACTTTATCCTGATAATGAGAAAGAATTTCCATTGAATCTTCAAATACTCAGAAATCCTTCACCAATAAGAAACAGTGAATCTACTGACTGATTTAATCAGTGCCTATTTCTGTATGACCAGTGCAATATCTATATTGAGCTTGTGATTTGAGTATGATGTCTTTTAGAGATCGTTGATCCCTTTACTAATTATTGTAAGACCATGCTAGTATTATTATGCTGTTTATTTTATATCAGTGCTTGTACATATACAAGTGTCATATATTATTAATATTTCAAATTGTTGTGTATAGTGCATATATTATCTATTACCCAGACTTTGGTATATTTACATTTAGATTTATTTGCAATAGCAAGAAGAAATGGTTTGTTTTAGTATAGACATACATCATCTTGAAGGTGACAAGCTTTTGATTTGTTATGTATATATATATATATATATACACACACATGAACTAACACATGATGTAGTTCACTAGACAGATCCTCACACCTCGGGGCACGTGGAAAATTTCTTTCTTTTCTAAAGATCATTTCTTTCTATCGGTCTTTATTAACATCCTAACATGACATGATTCTCTCTCAACTTATAGTCACTGATTTTAACATTGAATGTACTGATGGACTGCCACTGTGAATTCTACAGCAACTCATTTTTTGGTTACTCGAATGTACTAGTGTGATGAGAAACTGTTATTATAGGCTGAATTTGGTTACAGCCCCAAGTAAGATTGTGTTCAGAGATTCATTCGTAATCTAATAGCACAAAAGAAATCAAGTGTAATAGTATTTTCTTCTTATAGAACTTTGCAAGTAGTATTCAGAATTGTTTTCTTAAACATATTTATAGTATGAAATTAGATTTTGAACATCAAACACAGTTTTTCGTTTTGAACTATTAAGTGCTATTCCAGACTAGTTTACTTCAGAAAATGATACCTGTGAACAATTTTCAATCAAAATTTCTTGCAGTATTTTTGTACGATTTCAGTAATACATAATGTGTGTTGTTTATCTATCACTTCGAACTGCCTGTTGAATTTTCATTTCCAAATAGCTGTAGAATTTTGTTGTGATGTAGCGTGTACATTGCGTGTTACCCTTGGTGTATGATTTGTTCAATCCCTTAATGTGTGGAGCCATCTTAACAAGATGGAATCACAAAAATAACCGACACTTCTACAAGCACTATTCAAATTCTACAATTCTACTAAAGATTTTTGTGATAATGAGATAAAATATCAAACAAGCATCTATCAATGAATGTAAAGCATGAAGTGTCTGTTTTTTTGTTTGGTTTTTTTTTGTTTGTTGTTTTTTGGGGTTTTTTTTTTCTTTTCTGCTGAATGTGGTAACCTTGGTGTTGTACATTTCTTGTAGTGTCACGTGGTCCTCTCTCCATCTTTCTACACTCAACAAAAGCCACACCTCCCTCCGGGAAGCCACCTACACTATGAGTAAAAGTAACGCGTCACTCAACAAAAGCCACGCCTCTCTCAGGGAAACCTCCTACACTATGAGTAAAAGTAACACGTCACTCAACAAAGGGGAGACAATCCGAAGCAATCTTCCTACGATGGGTCGATCTAGGTCCTGTCAAGACATTTTGGAGACAAGTGGCCCCACCAAGTCATGTTGTATAAGTTAGTACGTCTCATAAGGTACAATTTTTGTGTCATTTTTGCTTCTATTGACCTACTGGTAGTCTAATTCAGGGATCAACATTTCATGTGTGGTTTTGTTTAAAACCTTTATTTTGACCATACTAATTGTTACACTATTATTTCATGTGTTTGATGTAACAGTTGCTGAATTGTCTCCCCGGACAGAGAAGTGATTTTATCAGAACTGAATTGTCTCTCTTGAAGTGAATTGTATCTCGACAGAAAAGTAATTGTATTAGAACTGATTGCCTCCCCTGACAGAAAAATGAATGAATCAGAACTGATTGCTTCCCCTGATAGAGAGAACTGAATTGTGTCCCCTGACAGAGAAATGAATGTATTTAGACAGGATTGTTTCCCCTGACAGAGTGTTTTGCAGTGGCATGGCTGTCACCCCATGTCACAACGGACATTTCGTGGCATTTGATGCTAAAAAGTCTCGTTATGGAGGTTGATTCAGGGTTTTATCACAAAATTAATTTGAAGTGATCAAGAATTAGCTGCAATAATGCAACCCTCTCCAATATTTTTTCAAAAATTCTGATGTTGACATTCCCAAAAAATAAAAAAAAAAAGGAGAGGGCTACAGTATTGCAGCTTATCAAGAATTCAAAAGAGGAAGGAGGGTGCGTATGACAGGAAATGCATAACATTGTTTCATATCATGATCATCATCTTCATTATCACTCTTCATCTTTAACACATTCATTTTTTACTCATTATGCTGTACAACAGTGACTTAGTCTGTCAATTTGTATTTTTTTTTTTCCATATATTTTTATACATGATTGTTATAAAATACATGAATTTAACATTTTTTTTTAAAAAATGAAATATACAGTTTCCTGCACTGCTTGTATGTTATATAATTTGTGATTGACATTGTACATATTAAAAATATGTATATTAATTTCTATGATTTACAATTAAATGCCTTCTATACTTTTTGTACTAGATTTATGATGACACATATCAAAATCTGAATAAAGTGAATAAAAAATGAATTATTTTTGTGTTTTAATTAAGGAATGAAAATAATTTTTACTCATTTTATATGATATAAATCAAGTAATTTGGGGCAGTCTACAGTTTTTAAATTGCAAAGAGGTTTAAAAAGAATTAGTAATCTTTGTAAATTGATATCCTATAAAATGAGAAAAAATTGCTTTTATTCCCTATAAAATTTTGTAAACAGCGGTAAATTGATATAATTTAATGAATAATTCTAAAGAAATTATTAATTAGGGCCCTGCCGAGTATCGGTGGGAGCCCAATGGTAATCACCTTTTCCGTCCGTTCCGTCACAAAACAGTTTCGCGCGATAACTCGAAAGGGCTTGCACTAAATTAATAAAACTTTAGACAGTGTAAATATCCATTGAGGTCAGCTCCTTTCGACTTTGGAAAATTTCTGATTTCACGTTTCAGGAAATATGGAACTTTTTCCCTAAAAAATGTGTTTTTCAGTCTTCCACGCGAATAGACTGAAAAATGCTTTCACTAATCAGATTGAAACTTTTAGAAAAGTATACCTCCATACAGGCAAGCTCCCTTTTCGATTTTGAAAAAATTCTGATTTCCCGTTTTTCGAGTTTTGGAATTCCTTTATAAAAAGGAAGTGAACTCAAAAATGTTTGCAGAAAATTATGTGACACATTTGGAGAGTTAGTATTCTTATCCTCTAACAACTGGTTGTGGAGGAGAATATATCAGCACTGCTGCGAGTCCATGAGACTGTTGTGTGTATGGAACTCTGAAAAGTAAAAGCAAGGGTATTCATCAGAGGATCATCAACCTGCACACTTATCCCATGGAGAGAGATGTACCCTATGATTTCAAGGTCAGGGTTCAAAGGTCAAGGTCACTTTAAGGTGTGAATGAAACGTTTTGACAATTTTTGCCTATGATAACAGTCAGAATTATGATGAAAGATGGCAACAGCCTAAACACAATATCTTCAACTGTTTATTTTTAGGAATTTTTTTGAGATTGTTTTTAAAAAACGGAATAGACATTTTGTCCTAGACTCTTCCATTTACATACAAACTTTTTGTTTTGAATAAGGCAAAATGTATAGTAGATGAAGACATGAAGAACAAAATTCTTTCAGTCTATATATCTATTCTTTAGGAAAACATGAAAAATATAAGGAAATCGTCGTTCTTATTATATTCAAGGTAGGGAAAACCCCACAGAATATTATGTAATGAGAAGCACATATGTTAACAAATAATATTCAAACCGAAAAAATTGAATAAAAGTTTTAAAAAGGACACCATAATTTTTTTCCAAAAACATTGTAAAATATCTTTTAACAAGGAGTTACCCTTCTTAATGTATGGAATTAAAAAGCAAGCAACATGTTTATCACAATTTAATAAAATTTCGAAATCTAGTTTATCTATGGCAGTATCTGGGACATACAGAGGAGTTTGGATTTTATTACTTAGGAAATACTTTCAATTGTTTATTTTAATAAGCTGGGATACCCTTTAAAATTAGCCACACTGACTAATTAATCCATTAAAATGATAGGTCCGTCATAGACTGGTATCGCTTAATTTAATTTCCGCTTCCACATGTGAACCCGACCATTATATCAATATCATCTAGACGGTATCATAGTCGGGTTCAATGTTGGAGACGAATATAAAGCGATAATCTAATTTTGTTGCGCGTTCCTAACTTTATTCTCATCGACCTAAAACTAAACCAAAAAGAGAACCGTGTGGTCAACCGGGGGCGGGCAAATACGTCACTTAGTGTATAATATGGCGAACGTTTCATACTACCTTAATACTTGACTGATTGCTGAAAATCTTTGTGAACACGATAGAGACAATGCATTCATCAGAGGTTCACTAAACCTTCCATAATCTACCGATTGGAGAGAGGATGACCATATTGCAATTTCAAGTTCAAAAGTCAAGATCACTATTGAGTAGCTGCTAAAAATCACGTGAACCCAAGGTTAGATCCCATCAGAGATCATGCAAACCTATCCACAAATATTGGCCATAGGAGAAAGGTTAACCACTGATTTTTAAGGTCATTGATCAAAGGTCAAGGTCATTATTGACTACTTCTGAAAGAATTATCTTGCGAATGTGATATATCCAGAGGAATCACTACTCTACTGAGTACTCACTTTTAATGGTAACA
>CAJDSM010079530.1:0-15004 GCA_903981925.1 Ostrea lurida
GTTGACATGTTTTTTCCTCACTGGGGTAAGTCATAATTTTAATGTTAAAGTCTCTCAACTGCATGCAATTTTACATACAGTCAAATCGTTATATGAATCGATGGGCACGAGAAAAAATATTCGAGATATAGAGGATATGAGATATCGAGGGTAAAATATAGATATGGGTGGTTTGGGATTTCGAATAATTCGATATAAATGGTATTTTTGAGATATAGTGTTCGAGATACCAAGTTCAACTGTATATACAGTTAGTACAGCTCACTCTCATTTACAGACCACTTCATTTTTGCTGATTATTATGCAAATTGTGGTATGTAACGAATATGCCTATTTTACAGCATGAGTATATATTCCAGTTTGTTTCACTCGCAATTGACCATGTAACGTCCTTCCATAAAACCTTTTACACATCCATCAAGTCTAAATTACCCTGTATATAATCTATGTGTGTTTTATTCTTTCAGTACGAGTACAAAAATATCACCTTACAATAATTCTCAGTCTATCCCTTCACATCTGTATATTAATCTATAGTCTATATCACCTATAATATTTATTAGAAGTAAAGGAAAGACATTTGTAGATATATAAATTCAATATTTATGTATAACTGTTACTGGAAAGCCATACAGTACTCTATACAACCCTGTAATATATATCGTCTTTCACACTGTATAGCTACTCATCAGTCATCACCTGTTTTATATACAGTCTTATCAACCTGTGAATGCATCATCCATAGTTCCTTTATTTACATGAAAACTATCAATATAAACATCAAATTACCTGTCGAGCACTTGATAACTATGATCCTTATCATTAGTACACAAGCATCTATCACAACCTCCTGGGCTGTCGCGCCTGTCAAACAGTGGTCAGATGGGTATTTTAATTTTTATCATTAGATTCTATTCTTTCCTTCCGTTACACTCATTCTTGGTCAAGTACGTTGTATAATACACTATTCTATTGCCCGTTGTTAAGCTCAATACTCAGTCCTTGTTAACACGGTCATTATGAAGAATCTCAGAGTCTAATCCTACCTGACCGGTATCAATATATTGGAATTCATTTATAACAGTCAGTGTCAAAATGAGCATCATATTGTTTAACCAATAGTACTGCTGGTGTCGAATGCAAATATCCTGTTATATCAGCAAAATAAATAGTGTGCAGATTTGTTACCCCATAGTCATAAAATTATTCCTAGAATATCTATCATAGCTTCTGGTCATAAGTCACCCACTGTAGAGCGATATAATTAGAACCGTTATACTAGACAAGTACTTAGTGTCACACTTCTGTGTCAGAATATTAATAATACAATACTGGATTCATGTGTCTGTATTGATTCAACAGTTTACTCACGTCGTACTGATATACATCATGTGCATAACTGGGTCTAAAGAGTTCTTGACTACATAGGACATAATGGGATCCTTCTTTTGAAAGATTTCATTCAAGATAAGGGGTACCAATTACATAATAATTACTTGTCCGTAAGCTAAATCATGTCATAAGATTCGTTAACATCACTATTACAGATACTTCCAGGGGGTACGACGTTTGGCCATAATGAGCAACTAATTTTAAGATATTATGCATTACAGATAATCTACAGTTAGACCTCACAGTATTCTATTTTATGAGAACTCGATGGAACAATCAAAAAAGTATTACAATGTATCGAGATTATTACAGCAAACTGTATTCATGTGGAATTTTCTTTTATCTCCTCTTCACACCAAATTCTTTATCCAGAACTGAAAAATCCATAGTTTATCCAAGTGCTATGTAAACATCTCCTATTGTTAATGTATATCAAATCTTACAATTCAAAGTCTTCAACTGTCCTACTAGAGTTTGTCCCAACTTTGTAGACATGATCACTGATCATGAAGGCTTGCGTGACTCTGATCGGCTCCTCTGATAGCATGAGTTTTCATATACTCTTTATTGAATATTCACAGCATGAAACAGATCATGACACGAACAGAATGTGACTAACTAGAACTAAGCAAGACTGTTCGAAGTGAGGAGATCAAGCTCACAACATCAGCTGCACTGCCTCTTAGGCCACCAGACGTAACACATCATTTGTCCGCGCTGCGAGAACTTGTTCTGTCGGATTGGAGAGGATGCCGAGTATACTCAGGCGTTATGCGATAGCCAAGTTTAGACGTTCAATAACACAGGTGAGTAGCGAAGTGTGAAGTTATAACTTATATTTGTTAGTCAGCTACACAATCTGTCTAGGTACGGTATACGTCCGCTTTTATTTTGTATAATTAGCTAATCGTGTTCGCCAACTTGGAGAATTTAATGTAGAGGACAGGTACTAGCTATAGATGAACCTAGCTACAAGATTTTGACCTCAGTGATCATCTTGTTCTCTCAACTCGATGGGACCAAAGAAAAAAAATACGCATATCGTGGATAGTTTGAGATTCAGATGTAAAGAAATATTAGAAAATTCATAGCTGGCTGGGCCCTCCAATACTTTGAATCATGCTCTAATGTATTTCGAGACTATGCTCAGTGTGGAGAATATTGAGCAATAAATCTAGGTTTAAATTAACCAGTTATCAGCACGGACTGTACTGTATGCTGGGGCCATAATGATCCTGTAGCTGTGGAGGTGTCCTATTTGATCGTAAGATCAATATACATAATGGCGTTATCCTAGTTATGCATCACAATCTAAGGGATCGAGGAATTTACAAAATGTTGGACATCCTGCCAGTACAGATCAGAGTGAACTACAGCATTTAAATATCATCTACCCAGATATGCCGTTACTGCCCTACGATCACTTACAAGGAATCTTTTCGTGGATATCAGTAAATTCTCCTAGAAGTCATGGCATATATTCCTCTACTGGGTATGTATAGGAGTACTCCACGATCACAAGCTCTCGATTCACAGCATATGCATTGCATAGTGTTTAGTCTAATGAGTCTATTTTAAATCATACTCGTGGTAATGAAGGTACTCATTAAGTTACAAGTGCAACAGCTAAATATATAATAAAAGCACTCTTTATGGATTATAAGTAGTCACACGGGGTCAGTCAGTGCGGGATGAGCGTTAGATAAACTATTATACAGAAATGATGCACAAGGTCTACTTAAATCAAGATACATCTCAGGATGTTTGGACTATAATGATGCAGTTCATAGTGTAGATAAGCAATGTACAACATACAATTATTTGATGAGTGTTCTAATTATATAGACAGGGTAGAAAATATCTGTATAAGAAGCAATTGTAAATACAGGCCAGAGGATGTAGTTTAACTTGTCCTATTAGAGTCGCGCTGTTCTTCAATGATGTTTCTCTTCATATAGAGATATCTCCCTTGTAGGTATCCTTTGCCATTAGAACGCTCTAAGTCGTACAAAAACTTTTTTGCCAGAATTGGTTGACAATTTCAAATCAACGCCAGTTCACTGATTTCCCCCACTCGCTTCTCACAAACACTCGAGTAGATCCGATGTGAAGATATGTCTCTTATTCGGTAGTCATCTTTCTTCTCACCAAAAGCTCATATTAGTAATTGTACTATTAATTTTACTATTTACTTGTAGTATCAATATATCTTTTCACACTGAATTACATTCTCCTCTAGTGCAGATCTTGAATGTCTGGTTTTTACTGATGATAGATGGATGTGAATACAAACCGATCTAACCGTCTGCTGTTCTTATCTTTGACATTTCTAAGTGTAATTCTATCATGATGATTGTATATATCAAGATACCAGGCTCGTCAGATGAAATACAGATGTATGTGAACGTTCTACGATTGACTGATTACTCCTAAAGATTCTTTTGAATTACATCGTGCTGTTCTGTCGTTGATTGCCGTATGCGATATTGAATTAGTTATCAGGTTTCTTCCGTATTTTCTAATTCTTGACTGTATATTGATGTGTTTCTAGATTTGTCTATTATATCAGTGTATCGTGATTTTGATCGTGATGTATTCAAGGTTTTTACTCAGATTTATGGTTATCAGTTTACCGTATCATTTCTGGATCTCTCATAATCGGAGATATCGATATAATTTGTAAAGAAGACATATCTAAGACAGAAAATGGTATCGATACTTTTCCTTAAAAGCTCTCTGTATTGCGAATTGCTTGAACCTAATTTTTTGGATCTACGAAAGCGTATATTTTAGATGTGATAAATATTATTAATAACAAGGATCGACACATTCAGTAGCAGACAAAAATAAAGACTGGCTAGATTGATAAGATCGCCATTATGACTATACAAGATCAAAGTATCATTTAGTCTCTGATGGATCGTCTGTCCAAAACAAGATGGTGAAAATATCTGATCTCACTCAGACCCATATCATTTTAAAGACTTCTTTTACGGGGAGATATTGGGCGTGGATAATCGATATCAAATAATCAAAATGATCGGGTAACCACAGTATAAACACTATATTTCTCTGCACTTCGAAGTTCCTGAGTGGTTGGTGCAAGATTGCTGTCTAGGTAAAATGTAATCTAATTTATATTTTGTAATCTAAGCTCTGACTAGTGAATAATATACGTGAAATTCAATTTGAAAGACAAAACTGATGTATACTGAGCCTATGTGCCGTTTTACCCCATCCTCGTTTCCTCCATCAATATACATTCTCATTCGCCAACTTTGTAGTAGGTGATGTAATTTAATAGGTCTTTTTTCATCTCATTAATTCTCCAGCTCCGGCCCTATCCCTAGCAGCCTCCACACAGAAGATTTATAAAGTAGTATCTGCTCTCTTCCATGCTAAGCTTGCCTTTCCTCTTTATTGGCCGAGACTATATTTGTTAAGTTCAGCTTAAATTACAATATATTAGAATTATAATTGGTTGATGATCCCTTTATCAATGAACCTTCACAACAAAAAGTGACTTATATTGTCCATTCAACATAAGACGAACAATATAAGTCTTTTTCAACTATAGCAAACAATATAGTAAGTTTCTCTGTGCTAAAAATAGATAAAACAATCACATATTATTCAGTAGAACAGATTCTTACCATCTCTGCCCAAGACCTCTTAACAAAAAATAAAAAGAATTGAAAAATAAATTTTAAAAAAAGATTTATATCCTGTAATAATGGAGACGAGGCTGATAAATTCTTGATGCAATTTAATGACGACATGCTCCTATCCAAGGAGTTGTAACACAACTTTTTATCAACATAACATTACTTTGGAGACACATTGTTTTACTTTTTTATTTGTAAAGACCATTCTAAGAAAATTTTAAACAGTTTTTTTTAACCACACTCGAGAGTGACCCTGACACTGGGGAAATTTATCCAAAACTAATACAATAACTTTTGAATTTTACTGTGACACAACCCTCAAGTTACTGAACATTCTATACTCCTTTGTTCAATACTTACAGTGAACACAACCGAAGTTATTGAGCATTCTATATCCTTTGTTCAAACTTAACAGTGAACACAACTGAAGTTATTGGAGCATTTTATATCTTTGTTCATATACTTACAGTGAACACACCCTGAAGTTATTGAGCATTTCTTATATCCTTTGTTCAATACTTAGAGAACACGACCTCAGCTAGGTTATAAATTTCTATAGTCCTTGTTCAATACTTACAGTGAACAACCTGAAGTTCTATGTGAAGCTGTTCTATAGTTCTTTGTTCAAATACTTAAAGTGGAACACGACTGAAGTTACTGAAACTTTCTATATCCTTGTTCAATACTTACAGTGAACACAACCCTGAAAGTTTTGAGCATTTCTATATCCTTTGTTCAATACTTACAGTGAACACGGACCTGAAGTTACTGAACATTTCTGATATCCTTTGTTAATCTTACAGTGAACACAACCCTGAAAGTTATTGAGCATTTTCTATATCCTTTGTTCAAGTATCTTATCAGTGAACACGACCCTGAAGTTACTGAACATTTCTAATCCCATTTGTCAATACTTACAGTGAACACACCAACCCTGAAAGTTATTGAGCAATTTCTATATCCTTTGTTCTCAATACTAGTGAACACGACCCTCAAGTTACTGAACAGTTCTATATCCTTTGTTCAATATTACAGTGGAAGCACAACCTGAAGTTATTGAGCATTTTATATCCTTTGGAACACCATTTTACTCCAGTGAACACTAATAATTCTCACTGAAAAATAAAAAACAAAAAAATTCATGCTGGTATCTCCTTACCTGAAGAAATATCCCTTTCTTTCCAGTTTTATAATACATTTCGAAAAAAGGCCCATTGGCCACAATTGCTCAAAGAGCAAATGACGAGGGCAATGATTAAGGGGACCTCAGGAACTCGTACAATAAACCACTAGCAGATTAGTGTGACATGATTTAATCCATGATAAACCTACCGTATATACTCGCCTATAAGTCGGATTTTTGGGGTAAAAATTTGGTCCAAAAGTCTATGTCCGACTTATAGGCAAGTCATAGGAGATCAGTATTTTTCTAGTTGGCGAAATCATCAAGGTACCAATTTTGAAAACAACTATGACGATTACAGTACCCGCAAGTTATTCTTGACATGATACACGTAGAAACGATCACGCACGATAGGAATAGGATTCACGCACGTAACGATAGGGATCCCCGCACGATACGATAGGTAAACGCAAAACGTGATAAACGGAAACTGTACACGATGTTCGTAGACCTGATAAACGCAAAACCGATAAACGATCTTCACGATAAACGGAAACCTGATAGAATTGTTGTAATTTAGAAGCAATTTAGCGGAAGAAATTTGTATTACTAAATAAGGTGCACATTTCTTTTATGTTGAAAATACAAATTTCAAAGGTTTCAATATCCTTTATATACATAACACGTATATCCTAAAGAATTTCTAATTGAAAGGAATGCATGTCAATGTATATGCATAATTTTTCTGTATATATTTTAAACAGATCAATATTTTTTTCTTAAATTCACTATGCGAATTTTAATTAATATGAGCATTGATCGACTCAGAGCAGAGACATTATAATGAAGCTATCACCTGTAGAATAGAAAAGCGTATGGTTGATTCTTCATCGTATCACATGTACATGTAAACATATATAACATTAGAAACAAATTTTGTCAGGGGTTAGATGGAAATGCATTTATAATTTTTAGCAATCTGGCATTTTATCTGCTTACAATTTACTAAACGAAGACCGCGCAAGCGTAGCATATTATTTGGAGCTGGTGATTTTTAGGTATTAATAATATAAAAGATATCTTAACTCAGACTACAATACAGACCGATTTCTGAAGTGAAAAACTGGAACACTAGTATTAAAAAAGGTCACAGTTTCACTGTATATCGTATTCCGTTGACTGCCGTAATATAGGTGTTGGAACTGGTGTGTGTTTATGCCCTATAAGTTTTTTGTAAACGTTCATAATCAACGACTTAGACACTTTCCCTTTTAATTATACCCCTCCTTTTATTTTGTACATTAATAACAAAATTAGCCGGTTTCCCCCTTCTTCTTTCGGATACCTGTATGTGTAAATTGATCCAAATGGCGGACCTAGAAGGGGGAGGGGGGTCGATCTTGTCACTTGATTGAGAGATACTTAACAGTGGATGTTGGGGCGTGTTTTAATAAAAATAATTCTAAGTGATCATAACGTCCCGGTATAACGTTTACATCGTGTTTCAGAAGTTCTCTTTTTTCTAGTGTCTATCATCTGGTAATTGTAAAGTAAATATATGTACTAGTGATTGTGAACTGAAATTTAGCTAGGCTGTAATATTATTCTAAGAAAAAATTTATTCGCTGGATGTGAAATAAAATCAAGTAACATTTTTGTCTGTGGCGAAGAGTGTTGTAGTGAATTCACCGTCATACTCAACTGTTAAAATTACATGTAATTTTCACTGCACTTACGCTGTCTTGATATCGCATAGATTCCGCCACTATGAGTAATACTGTATCTAATATTCATAAGAATAAATATTCTGAAAATTAGTATCTGATAACAAACAAATTATGAATGAACAAAAAGCGGCTTTTAAAAAAATTGAATTCAAACCGCATATATGACCCATGTAAAAAAAATTCCAATATACTATCGGCACAATGTACAGTATGTACAAATAAGAAACACGATGACAGCACAAAGTCGCGCCCAAATGACCCGATTTTTTGGGAGATGCAACAACTCTCGTGCCTATAATAGAAATTTAATCTGCTAAAGTGTGAAATCTAATGTCGCTGCGAATGTTTTGCTGTCAAACACGCGGTAATACACAAATACCTGATACAAGGACGCGCACAAGTTCAGCGTATAGTTGGTACATACAGGTTATCACACTGCAAGTAGAATACAAATGCAAAAAATTGGGGGGAAATTAGAATAGCTTTATTAAATGTATACAAAGAAAATGTAATTTACTGGAGGAGGGGGTGTCTTTCAAAATTGGAATTTCGTATTTCTCTAGTAGACTTAATTACAAATATAATTAATCATTGTTACTAGACAGCCAACTGTCCACTCAGGACTTTCGGGTTTTAATTACTGTGGACCCTCGATTTGTTTGACGAACCACGCCACTCCCAGTCTTAAAATGATATTGTTCTGATAGATTTTCACCATCTCTGGACAGACAAAAGATTTATTTATTATTTATTGCCATCTTATAATGCCAGCTTTATTGGTTTTGTCTTTCCTTCCGATTCCTAAAATAGCTTTTAGACAAAACGAATGAAGCTTTTGGAAAGTATCTGACTTTTCCTTAGATTTAAATATGATCCCGATAGTTTCGAAGATACACAGATACGATAAACGAGAACACTGATACATCGCAAACACGAACACGATAGACCGATAACGAAACACACGATAAAACAGAAAACCTGACTGACAACGATACACTAGGACAACACGCACGATACGATAGGCAATAACGACGATAGATCAGGATACAGCGTAGAACAGAGATAGAAATATCAAGAATAACGTTGCGGGTACTGTATCAGCGATCATCAATCAGAAAAATTAGTCTGGAATAGAAATATAAAAGATATTATTGAACAAGTAATAGTAAAGATAATTGAATGAATATTGATTTTTGGAGAAAGAATAACTACCAGACATAAGTTTCAAAATATTTTTTGAAACGAGGGCAAAATCAGTGTAAACTTTGATTTGAAATTGTCAACCAAATTCTGGCAAAAAAGTTGTACCGACTTATAGGGGGTCAATGCAAAACCTACAAAATGATCTAAAAACAACAACCGACTTATAGACAAGTATATACGGTACATTTGTATCTAGCATTTACCTTTAATATTGCTTACATAATAATGTACATTCGCTACACGAGCCATAGAGTCCCATCCTGAGATGATTTATTTTATAGATTGCATCATTTCTTATGGTTTTTTACCCATCCCCCAGACCCCCGTGGTACTGTAACCATAAAATTCATAATTTTGGTTTTCCTTAACTTAAAGGTCCTCATTACCACATATGATAAAATAGAGCAAAGCTAACACTGCAACATAGCTGCAGATTTGTAGCTCCCCGGGAATATATCCAGACGTTCTAGAGATTTACTGATCCACGAAAACATTCCTTTTATGTCGTGGCAGTAGCCTAGTCTGTAGTTATAAAGCTGTTCACTCTGTTGCTGGGAGGTCCACATTTGATTCTCGATCCTAAGATTGTGTCAAACCTAGGATATCCATTATGTTGTCACGACAAAGGACCCTCACAGCTACAGACATTAGGCCCCACATACAGTACAAGTCCGGTATTTAAAACACTGATATCTCAAATATCTCCAACACTGGTATCTCGAATACCATGGCAATGTCAAAGTGATTTGGAGGTCCCAGCCAGCTATTTTCTAATTATTTTTACCATCGATATCTCAAATCCACGGATATCTAAATTTTTTTTCTTGGTCCCATCGAGTTTGAGAGAACAAGATTCGACTGTATGGGTCAAAATTTGTAGCTATTCATCATATAGCTAGTGACCTCTCTACAGTGAAAATTCTCCAATGGGACACAATTACTAATTAACAAATAAAACGGCAGTCCTACCTCAGATCAGTGTGTAGACTAACAATATTAGTTAACTTTCACTCCATCTCACCTGATGAACTTGCTAAACTTGGCATCGTATAAGCTCATGAGTATATCGGCATCCTCTCCAATCCGACAGACGAAGTTCCGCAGCTGGACAAAGAGGTTGAACGTCTGGGGTCCGGCAGCGATTGAGCTATCTCGCTCCTTCGACACTGTATTCTGTTCCATTCTTATTCTGTCTGATGCTGTTTCATGCTGTAAATTCAAAAGACATAAATGCTACAGAGCTCATCAGAGTCACCGCATTCATACGTACATCTACAACTTGGGACAAACTTAGTTTAGACAGTGTGAAAGATTTGAATTAACACATAGAGATGTTTACATAGCACTTGATAAACTATGGATTTTTCAGTTCTGGAAAAGAATTTGGAAGAGGAAAAAAGAAATTCCAAAATACAGTTGAATCTCGATATCTTGAACTTTTTTATTGGTCCCATCGAGTTCTCAATAATGAGGTTCTACTGTATTTGAATGCAATATTTTAATTATCTCTATTATGGCCAAACCCTACCCCTGGAGTTATAGTGTTAACGAACTTTGAATGATTTATGCTAGGCAAGTTAATTTTTATAATTTATACCCTTTATCTTGAGAAATCTTTAAAAAGATTTTCCCATATTCCTATGCAAAACTTTTAACCCAGTTGCACTTGTGATCATGCTTGAGAAACTTGAATCTAAACAACATGAGGGTATTTGCATATTTATCTGACAAAATGTACACTTTTTCTCATATACGGTCAGCGCTCGTTATAGCAGCATTAGATATTCTGGAAGAATTTTGTTGGTAACAAATCTGCACACTATTTATTTTGCTTGATATAACAGCATATTTGCACTTCGACACCAGCAGTACTTATTGGTAACAAATGTGCATTTTGACACTATATAAAATCCAATATAATGGCAGGTTATCTGAGATTCTTCAATGACCCGTGTAAAAGACATTTGCTAACAGCAATATTTTCACACGTACTTGACCAAGAATATGTAACGGATAAAATCCCTCGCCACTGTTGCACGCGACAGCCGCTCAGGTAATGTTTGTTTACTAAAGATAAGGACAGAGTTTATCAATGCACTAATTGATGTTTGATATGATAGTTTTCATAAAATAATTGCGCGGGTATGTCTGATGGCTTCCAGTAAAGTTTATATAAATATTAATTTTATCACAAATTCTTTCTTTACTTTAATAGAAATAGGGAGAAAGGGAGACATGAGTGTATTTGTACCGTACTGAAAATAAACACAATGTGAGTGTTTATTGGAGACGGCGTCAATTGCATTGCATTAAACAAATGGAATAACTCATGCTGGTAAAATAGGCATTTCGTTAACTAACCACAGATTTGCTATAACAGCAAAATGAATGTGGTCGTTGTAATGAGAGCTGACTGTATAATACATGTATATACAGTTGAACTTTGGTATCTCGACACTGATATCTCAAATACCATGGATATATCGAAGTTATTCGAAAGTCCCAACCACCAATTCTTTATGTATTTTACCTCGATAACTCAATCCTTCGGATGATGCTTCGAATATTTTTTCTCGGTCCCATCGAGTTCAAGATAACGAGGTTTGACTGTATGTATAAATATTGCATGCAGTTGAGGGTAACATTAAAAATTTTCACCCCGAGAAAAACATTGTCAACTGAGGTGTAGCCTTGGTTGACAATGGTTTTTCAAAAAGAGAAAATTTTCAATGTTACCCTCAACTACATGCAATATTTGTTTTGTTATACTGACTGTCATAAAAACAACAAAACATTTAGTTGTAATTGTCTGTTGACTTTGATCACTGTCATGTGATGTTTCGTATATCAATGCAGGTAATTGCGTTTATTACAAACGCTCAAACGACCTCATCTAACAAACTACCGCCAACTGTACACACACATATTTGACGCATGTGATAATTTTCCCGTTGCTTGATACTATCACCCTGGAGGGCGTGTTTTCTATTCTCATAGGAAAACTGTATGTTTTGTCAACTGTTCCTTGGCCAATCAGATTTGAGTATTTTACATGAAAGTATAACAAAACATAACAGCATTCTATTTCAGAATAATTGTATTTGACATATTCCATATGACTTAGGACTGAAACTTTACATATTTACGCAATCAAGTTTAAACTTATACAAGATGATTTTCCCCTAAAATGGTTACTTAGTTGCTTGAAACTTTTATCAGGCATCTTGACAATTGCTTGACAGAAAGGAGGACTATGGTAATGTGTATCCATACTTCCTTGTTTTCCACGCCACATTTAACAAGCTCATGTACCTTGTTTTTTCTTCAGCCATTTTAAGGTAGTATAAGCCATGTCAAGCTGTAGTAAACTTTGTATTGTTTCATAAGAATAAAAAGTTTTATCTTTTAAACGGTGACAGGAGGTAGATATAGACAAACCAAGAGCTCAGTGTAAAGAAATATTTCCCTAAAATTAACTAAGTTCAATATTAAACCTGCTATTTATTCAAACATCAAAGAAAATAAGGAAATTACATTTTAAATTGTTTACAAAAGCGTTAAGTTAGATATAAAATGGTGAAATCCTTCTTTTCAATCTCAATTGTGAAAGGAGTAAGACAAACCAAGTACACACATTATAATATTTTCTCAAAACATGCAGACAAGTTCAATATTTTGCAATTTTCTCAAGAATTTCAGAAAATAACAATCCTAGCCATATTCACATCTTATAAACACCCATACAAACATGCTGTAAAATAAGAGGATCTTCACTGATTGATTGTTTGTTTTTCGTCCCATTTAGAATATTTCACTCATATTGAGACATCACCATTGCCAGTGAAGGGCTGCAAATTTAGACCTATGCTTAACACTTATGGCTTTAGCAGTGAGGGTTCTTTTGTGCACCACACATACTGCGACACGGGACCTATGTTTTTAAGGTCATATCCAAAAGACCCGTGATTCTCACTTCTAAATGCCGAGCTCTTGGCGAAGGAGCAATCACTACCTATTTATACATGTCAGGTTTGACGCGACCGGGTGCGAGCACGGGGCTTGAACGCACGACCTCCCAGTCATGAGGTGAGAGCTCTACCATTGAGCCACCGAGACCAGTTGGATCTTCTCTGAAAACTGGGGGGAGGAGTAACAGAATCATTATGTACTCTCTATGTAATCTTTCCTCAAAACTGGCTTTAGTAAGTTTAAAAAACAAAATTCTAATTTTCTCAAAAATTGAAGAAAATCAATATCATTGCAGCATGCACATCTTCAATACCCATACAAACACTTCGTATAATAAAAAGGACGATCCTCACTTGAAAACTGTGGGAGGAATTAGACAAACAATTCATGTACATTTCAAGACTTTAAATAAGGGGAATAACTCCTATAAAAGGACTAAATGGATAAAAATTGCAACATGATCTAGAATAACTTACAAAGAAGCTACAAAGCAAGTTTCAGCTTGATATATAATAGAAATTAAAGTTTAAAGTTCAGTTGAGTAGTTTCAAAGGAGTTATGTTGAGGATTTTGGCAAATTTCTAAGTTCAAACAGGGTTAACTCCCACAACAATTAGGGGATCAAAATTTCCTGGTAATATGCACAAATACATGTGATGTCCTTGTTACATATCCAGTTTCCTACAAATCAGACCAGTAGTTTCAAAGGAGTTGCACTGACAGGGTTATTTATAAAGAAGTTTCAATTTGATATAGACAGCATCTCTTGTAGATTTATTGTGCTATTGCAACATAATACTTTATAATAATCGAGATGATCAAAATTAGACTACAGAATTAATATAGCATCCGTTTGAAACCTGTCATGGGAATTTTTAGGAAGTGCGTACTGATAAAACAAAATAAAACCTCGGTGACAATGTGCATAAATAATCATCACAATAAATGAAGTAATTTATAAATTACTTGACAAATTCTGATTAAATTCAATATTTCTTACTTTTTAGCAAGGAAAGGATAAACTGTCTCTAGTATTTGTTAAACAATAAATATGCTCTTTGTTGGTTTTATTGGGTGTATGAAGGAAACTACGCAGTGCAGCAAAAAATTCATAACCTGCGACGTTAATATTTTTATTGCATTTTCTAAACATGTAAACTAGATTTAAGCATAAAATATCATAATGTTGATCACTTTGTTACTTTAAATGGAACAGTCATTCAACCTTTGACCTCAAAAACGCTCCATATATGGTAATGACCAGTGGTGACATGTGACACCTATGAAAACTGATCCAATCTGGTTTTAGCAACAAACATGCATTTATGGATGATAAATGCAATGGTCAATTTCAAAGGAAAATAAGAGATAAGATTCAGTGAATGTAAATATTTTTTAATAAAATGGTATAGACTGGATTTACTAAATTGACATTTATAACAAAAATTTTAAAAATATACCATTGTGCAATGGATATCTGAACTAATCCTTTGTGAACAAAAACAATAAGTCTCCAAACTTCGTCTGGGAGACTTAATTTCTCAGGTGGTTTAATCCGCAACGAAGTTTAAAACCTCTTTTGATAGATTACCCATTAACGACAGGCACATGGTGTAGGAATATTTTTTTCCCAGTCTGTATTTTATGTGGATTTTTTTATGCAATTTTGCTGAGGAATATTCGCATTATCAGCTACACCGCAACAGCGAGCGTGGATACATACTTTCGCTTAATCAGATGTTACACCGCCAACAGGGGCGTGAACATCCGCTAAATTTAGTCCATGTCAAATGTTAGAAAATCAAATTTCAGCTAAATATCATACATGTTAAATATAATATGTTTACAGTACCTGTGCGAATCCCTACAGGTGTAACTATTCGATAAAAGTGTGTAGTTAAAGGAAGTGTTCATGAAAATATGAC